>LR812535.1:5118947-5161447 GCA_903798195.1 Danio kyathit
TCAGCGCTTCCCTCTGCTGCGCCTGTCAATCATTCTCCATTCATTCACAATTCAAACTGCGTGTCGCGTTCATGACAACACGAAAAACTTTCTCCAAGACTATTTGTTCCTGTTAGTTTAAATAATCGGTGGAGAAATGCATTTAGTTTTACATTAAAGGGTTCCTTTTGACCTGCAACACGGAGTTCATTGCTGTTTCTAAATCATGTTGCGCTGTGTCTGTTACCAGCAGATCGCATTCGCACACTAGAGCAGAGAGGGTTATTACCTGCTCTTCACACACAAAGTAGGCCTACCTAAAGGTTGAAAATCTAAATTAGAAAGGGTCAATAACATATTGGACAGATCCTCAACGCGCTGATTTCCCTTCTTTGTGCTGCTATTTTGGAAGTGTCCTCAGATACCGGAGGGCTGCGCGATGCGGCTCATTGATGCATTAGGCGCGTGATTCAAGCGCCGGCTGTGCAGACGCGACATGCGCCGCTCCATAAAATTATTCCCACAATGAGTTTCTGTTCTCTCATCCTTCCGAGGGGAATACTTTAAGTGCTGCGAATAGTTTGTAAAGCCTGGCCCATTGTGGTCAAAGTAGTTGATTAAATTAATAAAAGTGAAACTGACGGGCGCATATAAATTGTCATTAACAGAAAATTATTTACCCTAATGTAGGCTACTCTGAAACTGTGATTATTTCACTGTAATTTTTATATATATATATATATATATATATATATATATATATATATATATATATATATATATATATATATATATATATATATATGATATGATGATGATGATGATGATGATGATGATATGCTGTTATTGTACTTCCATGTAATCACATACACTGACATATAGCGAAATTGCCACCCCCCCGACCATACACATACATTTCAGGGGAAGACAAGTCAAGGGGAGGTATTATTTAGAAAAAAGAAGTAAGATACATAAGGAAAGATAGGCAAAAAAAAGTCCTTCTCACTCTGCTCTAAGATTAGGGCAGAGTCAGATCAAGGATAAAACCAGCCCTGGCAACCAAGCACATACATAGTCAAGACAGAACATCGCAAAAGGGGATGGGAAAGGGGGTGTGGATATAGTCCGGCAAGGGCGGGCAGCCATCCGGCCTGCAGCTGAAAAGCGCTGGTCACAGACCCGCCTACCCCCTCCAGTGGGTGAAAGCACACGAAGGCGTGGGGTGAGGGACTCGGTAGTGAAGTCTATTTGTAACTGTGTATGTGTGTGTGTAAGCCTGTATAGTCCAACAGGTGTCCTTGACAGGGAGCAGGAATATCAGAGCGTCTCCTTATCTTGCTATCCGGGACTCCTTATCTTGCTATCCTTGCTATATATATATATATATATATATATATATATATATATATATATATATATATATATATATATATATATATATATATATATATATATATATATATATATATACATCCAGCCAGAGCCCTGATGTAAACCCAATTGAGCATCTCTGGAGAGATCTAAAATAGCAGTCCACCAAAGTTTACCATCCAACCAGACAGAACTGGGGATGATCTATAACAGGGATGTCAAACTCAATTCCTGGAGGGCCGCAGCCCTGCACAGTTTAGTTCCAACCCTAATTAAACACACCTGATCAAACTAATTGAGTCCTTCAGGCTTGTTTGAAACCTACCAGTAAGTGTGTTGAAGCAGGGTTGGAACTAAACTGTGCAGGGCAGCGGCCCTCCAGGAATTGAGTTTGACATCCCTGACCTATAAGGAGGAATGGCAGAGGATCCCCAAATACAGCTGTGAAACACTTGTTGCGTCTTTCCCCAAAAGACTCCTGGCTGTATTAAATCAACAGGGTGCTTCTACTAAATACTGAGCATAGGGTCTGAATACCAGATATCACGTGATATTTTAGTCTTTCTTTTAGAAAATAAATCTGCAAAAATTCTGTGTTTTTCTGTCAATATGGGGTGCTGAACTTAATGAACTTAAATGATTTTAGCAAGGCTGCAATATAACCAAGAGTGAAAAACGTTAGGGGGTCTGAATACTTTCTGTACCCACTGTATATTTTTTTTAATGTGGGGACAAAATTGTGAAAGAGAAACTTTAACATAATTTTAGTTAAAGGTTTTGTTCCACTGATGGACACATAATTGGTCACTTTTCTGTCATATGCTATGCAGCAGCTACAATGAATACTTCCAATGCAAATATATTGCATTATGTATATTGATTTTCACTCATATGTACGTGTTTCTTCAGCAGTGACGGGTCAAAGGGACTGATCCTTGATAAACATTAGCTGAAAAAAATGCAGAATGTGAAGTAAAGTTAATGATTTGTGAGCTCCTGGTGAAGTCCAGCGGTCTGAAGAGTTCATCAGTCAAACATGTCAGACGTGCTGGTGTGTGTTCGAGATTATGAGCTTCGCGCTCGACAGATTCTGCCAAAATCTGTGTTTGATTATTATTTCTCAGGAGCCGATGAGCAGGAAACTCTGCGTGATAATGTAGCGGCATTCAAGAGGTACGTGCTACATGTCAATATCATGAGATCAAATATTGCAATTATAAGAAAACCATAATTGGGAGATAAAAGAGATGATTTGATGAGAAAAGGCATAATTCAGCAATAAAAGCTATTTATTTTCAGAATTAAAAGATAGAAAATATTCAAGTGAATCAAGTCAAAATTATTCATACATACAGCTGAAGTCAGAATTATTAGCCCTCCTGAATATTTCCCCCTAATTTCAGTTTAACGGAGAGAAGATTGTCAACACATTTCTAAACATAATAGTTTTAATAACTCATTTCTAATAATTATTTTCTAATGATTCTTTTATCGTTGCCATGATGACAGTACATAATATTTGACTCGATATTTTTAAAGATACTAGCATTCAGCTTAAAGTGACATTTAAAGGCTTCACTAGGTTAATTAGGTTAAAGTTAGGGTAATTAGGCAAGTCATTGTATAACAGTGGTTTGATCTGTGGACAATTGAAAAAAATAATACTTAAGGGGGCTAATAATATTGACTTTAATATGGTTTTAAAAAATTAAAAACTGCTTTTATTCTAGCTGAAATAAAACAAATAAGACTTTCTCCAGAAGAAAAAGTATTATAGGAAATACTGTGAAAAATTCCTTGCTCTGTTAAACGTCATTTTGTCTCCTACAGCATTGTGAATTTGAATTTTGAATGTATTTATTGAATGGGATAGCCCCTTGAGATGAATCATCTCATTTTCGAGGGGGTCCCTAAAAAATTCACAAATCAAACAGAGTACAACACATCATGACAGACATACAACTAACAAAACAAACAAACAAACAAACAAACAAACAAACAAGCAGCACACTACATGAAACACTTTCCACAATCTAAAGCCTAAATAAACAAAAACATATAATCAAAAGTACAAACAATTTAACATACAAATAATAAACATTTAAACATTTAAATTGGAACCAATATTAATAACATTCACAAGTTGTTTCCAAAAAAGAAAATAAATTAGCCTTGAAAAGACTAAATGATTTCATTGATCTAAAAAAGGAAGAGAGATTGTTCCAATCAAAAGGAGCTTTATATTTAAAGGACCTGCGGCCACTTTCTGTTGCAATTCTGGGAACAAATAAATAATTATGTTGCATATGACGAAGTGAATATGATGAAGTAAATGGAACAAAAAACTGCTTTAAATAAGAAGGGAAACTAAAATAAACACATTTAAAAAGAAATTGTCCCAATTAGAGTACTGTAGATCGTTAACGGATAAACTTCAGACTTTCTCAGCAGTGGGCAAGGAATAACTGTCTAAACTGGTGAACTCCTCCAAATCAACAACGTCTATGCTAGATCCTATACCAAACAAATTATTAAAACAATTTTTTTTTTCAGAAGTTGTATAACCTGTTAACATTTTGAATTCATCCCTACTTTTAGGATTATCTTAATTCATTAATTAAGAATAGTCAAACCATACAGTATTTTTTTTTCTAATATGGCAGAAGTGTTAATGTCAACGTACAAACAACTAAAACTGTACACTGAAAACACACAATGGGACATGCTATTTAATACTGTTCAATTCATATATACAACTGAAAAAAAAAAATTGTTATCCCTCCTGTGAAATGTAAATCCTTAATAAAATATTTCCCAAATGATGGAGAGAATTTTGTTCAACACATTTTTATTCATAATTTTAATGGCTAATTTATTTGGTCTTTGTATGATGACAGTAGATAATCTTTCACTAGATATTTTGCAAGATACTGTCTTCAGCTTTAAGTGACATTTAAAGGCTTGGGGTCATTATATAATGGTAGTTTGTTCTGTAGACAATCAAAAAAGCATATTGCGCTATGGCTTAAATAGGTTAACCTTGCAAGTTAGGTTAATTATAGGCTAATTATAAGTTATTGGACAACAGTATAGAATATTTGGCTAGAATATAATTATAAAATTTTATAAATATTTGAAAAACATCTACATTTCTTAAGGGTGTATTTTTTTTTTTTATCCCAGCCAAAAACAAAAAAAGGCTTTCTTCAGTATGTTTTTGTGTATGGTTGCTATTTATAGACCAGCGCAACAGTAACTTTCACGTTTTGCGCCACGTTGTTTAAATAGCAAATCCATTTGCGCCATTTTGTGGACTCATGGGTGTGCTGGTCTGAAAAGGAGGTGTGTTAAGGCACATTGTTGGTGTGTTGTAATGTAATGTAATGTAATGTAATGTGTATTTATATAGCGCATTTACTGTGTATGGCCATACACCCAAAGCGCTTCACAATCATGAGGGGAGTCTCTCCACACCACCACCAGTGTGTAGCATCCACTTGGATGATGCGACGGCAGCCACAGGACAACGGCGCCAGTGCGCTCACCACACACCAGCTATTAGTGGAGTGAAGAGACAGCGATAGAGCCAATTCGGTGGATGGGGATGATTAGGAGGCCATGATCTGTAAGGGCCGATTGAGGGACTTTGGCCAGGACAAAATGTTGCTATTTTTAAGAAACAGAAATAGCACCAGTGACCAACTAAAAGCTGCTTGAAAGTGTTAGTTATGTGCCTATGCAGGTCCAAATGCATACACATTGATTAATACACACGGGATGTACAGATATAGACAAATATCTTTACAGATGAAAACAATTAAAGGATTAAAATGATACAAAAATTATTATTTTCTACATAAATATAAAAAACACTGCCTCCATGCCTCATCTCGGGGAGCTTTATTCATGACATTCTGCATTTGTAAAATGTTATTATTATTAGCAGTATTATTTATAATATGCATATTTATATTTGCTTTAATAAAAACAAGTTTAGATTTGTCCACCTGTCAGGTTTTGGAGACGTCTGCATCACCATATGGGGCATAAGAACAGGACGTGTGTTTGGATATAACTCAGTTGTTTGACCACACTTCATTATATTTGTTCATTTATTCGTTTGCTGGAAATTAGAAATGAATTTAGAAATAGTTTTGAAACAAATCTTTGCGCTTAACAAGTGAAATTAAATATGTAGACTAATGGATGTCTTCAGATGAGTGAGTTTCCTCCGTTTCCTTACTCCACCAAAGTAAAGGAGTAAAGTAAAGAGTAAATGTAAAGTAAAGAGAAAGTAAAGTGGCCAATTGGAGAAGGCTCATTCTTTATCCTCGCGCTGCAGAAGCTCTGTTTAACTGTTTTCTCGCTAGTGAAGCGTTCAGTTTTTACACTTGTAATGTAAATAGCAAATGCGCCATGGCACGACACAATGACTCGTAAAGGGAATGGGAGATGAGACTCTGATTGGTTTAATGCACGTTATGCTCAAAACACACCCAGAACTCATTAAAGGGCCACGAAACCCCCTGTCTCAGCAGGGTGTTTTCACACCTCTAGTTTGAAAAAAAGTCAGGAAAGTGGGTGAGTCCAGCTCTGGGAGTGTGGGAGTGTCGGGGGAGGGAAAGAGGGAAGGACTTGCAAAGAAGGCTGTTTCCATTTGGGCACGCGCTGAGTTTCACAGGCAAAACAAACACACAGACGCAGTATGTTTGTTAACATGTTTACACTCGGAGAGCAGCATTTACAGCGGATCTTTCAGTCTATAATATTGTACTGTAATATTGCAGTGATATTAACATACTGTAAACTTAGTAACTAAATCATTTTATGGTATGTCTTTTAAAACTGAAAGAGCACTGCTGACGATACAAACTAACTTTGCAATCTGGGTTGAACAAAGGGCATTGATCACACACACTTACCAAATCTGTAGACAGACAATCAAACTGGAGCTGTGTCTTTTTTAAAAGGAGACGAGCGGCAAATCCGGATTTCATCATTTCCATATGCGAAAAGCTCTCGGGTAAAAAAATGTTCCTTATGCTGCGTTCACACCAGACGCGGAACGCGCGGCTAAATCTCGCTATTCGCGAGTAAATAGACGCGTGAACATTTGAGTTTACTCGCTTCATTCGCGCGTCAAACTCCGCTTCATTCGCTCGTCAAATTCACTTCAGAACAGACGCGGATTTGCGTCATGGGCAGGGCTTCTGTCTGCTCGTTGAATGTAGCTTCGTTGCTAAATGGCTAACATGGATTTTATTGATAAAATACCTGTGTTTATGTGCTTTATGAAGGCTGTAAAACTGCGTCGATACGTTTGGAGCCGTGTCTGAGTCTACTAGATACTTTCAGAGGTGCACCCAGCGCTGTGGGCTCATAAACTCCTCCAGAATATTAACCTGGATGACTGGGGCTTCCAGCGGTGCTTCTGACTGAGCCAAGCCCAGTTTGATGAACTGTTGTCGGTGTCGGCTGGAGGATTTCCCCCGGACACCAACAACAGGTGCTACGTCACAATCATGCTCCCACAAGAGCAAGCTCCTGATTGGTTAACGCGGCGCGAATGTCCGCAGAAGTTCAGATATTTGAACTCAAACGATTTGCGCGTTAAGCGCGTCAAACGCTCAATTTGCGCGTATCGCGCCATTCGCGCCGCGACATTCGCGTCATTCACGCCGCGCCATTCGCGCAATTCGCGTCATTCGCGCCGCGCCATTCGCGCCGCAGGGTGCCTATTCGCCCGTTTGCATTGACTTAACATGTAAATCACTCGCGCTTGACGCTTCTTCCGCGTCTGGTGTGAACGCAGCATTACAAACGCTTTTCTGTCACATGCACTGTAATCCACACGTGATTCCAGCAGCTCTCTCATAGAGGGAAAATGAATACAAAACCTTCGTTGCAACACTGATGACCCGTGTCTCCAAATTCTAGTTCTTTCACTTGTTTTGGCAAAACAATGTGGGGTCTCTCTGCCGTCTGAACACTGTAAACAGTCTCCGAAGCTATCATGCATATTAATGAAGTTTCGCGTCATACACAATAGAGCGCGCTGATTGGTTTGAAGCACGTCTTTGTCATAAATTAATGCCGCACACTCAGATACGTCACAAAGTTCTAGAAAGGAGAGACAGCCACTCTCAACTCTGGATTTACACCTAAGTATCTCATGGCCGTGACGCAGCTTCAAAAATTTGTTTCAAACCGGAAGAACGAATTTGCTCAAAATAACGCAAAAACAACCAATTTTCACTTTTTAGTGCAATATAAGTGTCCTAATAGTGTTTATAGCAGCATGGGACACATGTCAACAGCTCAAAAAATGTGTTTTGGTGTTTTGTGACCCTTTAAGAGAATAAGCACAACCCTGTTAGACCATGCGCCGGGGCACAGAGCGCAGACACACCCTTAATGCTTTTGCTACATCCGCTTTAAACTATGCACCTAGATCGTTATAATAGAGCCCTTAATGACAGTTGTTATAAGCATGCATCTAATCTCATTTACATACATGACGTGTCATGTCATGATTATAAATGTTTAATGAGTCTTATGAACACCACTTTAAGTGTTACCAAGTTTTTTGTTTTTTGTTTTATTTTATAAATCACGTTTTTCCATCAAGTATCAAAGCCCACATGAATCGAAAGATGCGACCGTTTTTCTTTTTTTCGTATTGTGATGCAGTTCCTAGAGAAACTGAATTTTTAAATGAGACAACAGTGGGCGTGGCTTGTTTTTTTTTCTACTGCGAGCTGATTAGATGTAGTAAAGTAGGTGTTTCATTCAGAAAGATGGGGAAAGGGGTTTGGGGAGAGTTATTACAACCTAACAGACTCCTCCTGCCCACCAATTCTGTTTGTTGTCAACACTGACAGCTGGAGGGGCGTGGTTAAATATGTTAGCTACGCCCAATGCCTCAGACAGACCTAATCTGAGAATTCAACTCAAACAGGAAGTGCATTTACAGATTTCAATTTTAGATTACAAGGGCAAACTTTTTTATTTTCTTAATAAAAGACAGAGATGAACTGTTCACCACAAAACTAGCAATGTGAGCTAACTAAATCAGTATGGTTAGTTTTGATTTCATGTGTACTTTAAAGTGTACAGTTGCAAAAAGCTCGGTTTCTGATCAATCCTAATAATGTCTAATAATCTGATTTTGCAAATGAACTCTTCATATGCAGCTACAGTTGCAATCAGAATTATTAGCCCCCCTTTTAATTTTTTTTTCTTTTTTAAATATTTCCCAAATGATGTTTAACAGAGCAAGGAAATTTTCACAGTATGTCTGATAATATTTTTTCTTCTGGAGAAAGTCTTATTTGTTTTATTTCGGCGAGAATAAAAGCAGTTTTTAATTTTTTAAAACCCATTTTAAGGTCAAAATTATTAGCCCCTTTAAGCTAAATATTTTTTCAATAGTCTACAGAACAAACCATCATTACACAATAACTTGCCTAATTACCCTAACCTGCCTAGTTAACCTAATTAACCAAGTTAAGCCTTTAAATGTCACTTTAAGCTGTATAGAAGTGTCTTGAAAAATATCTAGTAAAATATTATTTATTGTCATCATGGCGAAGATAAAATAAATCAGTTATTAGAGATGAGTTATTAAAACTATTATGATTAGAAATGTGTTGAAAATTTTTTCTCTCCGTTAAACAGAAATTGGGGGAAAAAAAAATAAACAGGGGGGCGAATAAATCAGGGGGTTGAATAATTCTGATTGCAACTGTATTTAACTACTAGCGTTTTAAACTATACATTTAATTTAATTTATATATGCATCATTTTAAATAGTTCATTAAAGAGATTTAAAATATAAAATAAAGATCTAAACATTCAAGCATTGCTTGGGAAATACTTGAAAAATTAACAATGAACAATGCTAAAAATATAGAGCCAAAGTTAAACAGCCCGAGTCAGACAGTCAGTAACAGTTTGAGTGAGTTTATCACGATGTTGACAGGCGGAATGAGACTTTTCCAAATGTTTTGCCCTAATTTTAGCTTTTCTCCGGGGTTGTGTGGGGTCATTCGGGGCCAGTTATAAATACGTGCGTTTATCTTGGCCTGGAGAACTCGTGTGGGTGGCAGACCAAAACGTAGAGCTGCGTCCACACCAATAATCACACTGTTTTGCTCAGATATACATATTTACACAATGAACAAACAAGACGTGCTTGTTAGAGGAGTCGTGCTGTAGAACTTAAAGGGGTAGTTCACACAAAAATGCTAATTTACTCGCTATTTACTCTGCCTCAAGTGGTTTAAAACTTCATGAGTTGGAATTCTTAGGGTAAGCACTAAATATGATATTTTAAATAAAGCTGAAACCAGTAACCATTGAGTAGGAAAAGCTAATGGAAGTCAATGGTTACAAGTTTTCAGCATTTTTCAGAATATTTTCTTCAGTGTTTAACGAAAGAAAGAAACTCTTAAAGGTTTGAAACAAGTGAGAGTAGATTAATTTAGATTTTTGGGTGAACTGTCCCTTTAACTGAGCTGATGAGTCACAATCTACACAAATATTATCACAAAACTAAGTGAAATCTCACTGCGATACGTCACAGGAAAACATAAACATTTCATCCGCTTAGAAACAGTTTACACAATCAGTAGCCATGGTGGAACTCAGCTTCTTAACTGTTTTATTGTATTAGATTAACATTTAAATAGTTTATAATACAAAAAACACATGTTGTAGTGCACAGGTGTCAAACTCAGTTCCTGGAGGGCCGGAGCTCTGCACAGTTTAGTTCCAACCCTAATTAATCACACCTGATCAAACTAATTGAGTCCTTCAGGCTTGTTTGAAACCTGCAGGTAAGTGTGTTGAAGCAGGGTTGGAACTAAACTGTGCAGGGCTGCGGCCCTCCAGGATCTGAGTTTGACACCCCTGTTGTAGAGGATTTGTTTTTACATATATATTTATTTTTATAAATACTAACAGGTTTTTATATGCCCATAATGTCACAATGTGTGTTAAATAAACAGTATCTTCTGTATTTTCCTTATAAACAATAACAGAAAGGTTAGGTAGCTTTTTAGTGAAGGTTTATTAATTCATTTGCTTAGTCCCTTATTTTTTCAGAGGTCATGAATGAACCGCCAACTTATCCAGCATATGTTTTACACAGCGGATGCCCATCCAGCTGCAACCCAGTACTGGGAAACATCCATACACACACACTCATACGCTATGGCCAATTTAGTTTATTCAATTCACCTATAGCGCATGTGTTTGGACTGTGGGGGAAACCGGAGCACCCGGAGGAAACCCACGCCAACACGGGGAGAACATGCAAACTCCACACAGAAATGTCAACTGGTCCAGCCGGGACTCAAACCAGTGACTTTCTTGCTGTGAGGCGACAGTGCTTACCACTGAGCCACCGTGCCACCCTAATTGTTTATGTCAAAAGTAAAAAGTCTGAATAAAATGTTTTATATATATTCTTCATGCAGAATATTAATATATGATCATAAGTATTTATATGTTATTAATATTATATATATATATATACAGGCAGGGCAGAATTATTAGGCACATGAGTATTTTGACCACATCATCCTCTTTACGCTTGTTGTCTTACTCCAAGCTGTATAGGCTCGAAAGCCTACTACCAATTAGGCATATTAGAGGTGTGGTCTAATGACATCAACACCCTATATCAGGTGTGCATAATTATTAGGCAACTTCCTTTCCCTTGGCAAAATGGGTCAAAAGAAGGACTTGACAGGCTCCGAAAAGTCAAAAATAGTGAGATATCTTGCAGAGGGATGCAGCACTCTTAAAATTGCCAAGCTTCTGAAGCGTGATCATCGAACAATCAAGCGTTTCATTCAAAATAGTCAACAGGGTCGCAAGAAGCGTGTGGAAAAACCAAGGTGCAAAATAACTGCCCATGAACTGAGAAAAGTCAAGCGTGCAGCTGCCAAGATGCCACTTGCCACCATTTTTGCCATATTTCAGAGCTGCAACATCACTGGAGTGCCCAAAAGCACAAGGTGTGCTTTTCGGGTTGAGGATGGAGTCAAGCTCAACTCCCAATCCTACTGCCAGTTTCTGGAAGACACCTTCTTCAAGCAGTGGTACAGGAAGAAGTCTGCATCCTTCAAGAAAAACATGATTTTCATGCAGGACAATGCTCCATCACACGCGTCCAAGTACTCCACAGCGTGGCTGGCAAGAAAGGGTCTAAAAGAAGAAAAACTAATAACATGGCCTCCTTGTTCACCTGATCTGAACCCCATAGAGAACCTGTGGTCCATCATCAAATGTGAGATTTACAAGGAGGGAAAACAGTACACCTCTCTGAACAGTGTCTGGGAGGCTGTGGTTGCTGCTGCACGCAATGTTGATGGATTCTTTCAGTGTTTTGATCCGTTCACCATGGATGGCAGGCTTTTGAGTGTCCTTGCAAAGAAAGGTGGCTATATTGGTCACTGATTTGTTTTTGTTTTGTTTTTGAATGTCAGAAATGTATATTTGTGAATGTTGAGATGTTATATTGGTTTCACTGGTGAAAATAAATCATTGAAATGGGTATATATTTGTTTTTTGTTCAGTTGCATAATAATTCTGCACAGTAATAGTCACCTGCACACACAGATATCCTCCTAAAATAACTAAAACTAAAAACAAACTAAAAACTACTTCCTAAAATATTCAGCTTTGATATTAATGAGTTTTTTGGGTTCATTGAGAACATGGTTGTTGTTCAATAATAAAATTAATCCTCAAAAATACAACTTGCCTAATAATTCTGCACTCCCTGTATATATATATATATATTTATTATCAGATTATTCATAGCCTACATATTTTACAAATACGTGTTTACAAATATGTAAAACTACATATTTGATACTCCTGCGATCCTGTGCCTTCCTGAAGTGAACCCAGTTTTTACACTATGACAAAGTCTTTAATCAAAAGAATTATGAAATAATATG
Organism: Danio kyathit; assembly: GCA_903798195.1. Classification (NCBI taxonomy): domain Eukaryota; kingdom Metazoa; phylum Chordata; class Actinopteri; order Cypriniformes; family Danionidae; genus Danio; species Danio kyathit. The sequence continues at coordinate 5,131,268 of LR812535.1, forward strand.
CCATAAATATGAGGTAAAGAGTTTCAATTATGACATTTGGCATAATATGATTTAATCTGAAGAAATAAGGTCATGTTTCAGAGTTAAAAGTTAACATTACATCATAAAAACTCAAAATTATGTGCAAAAAGTCATAATCAATTAAGATGAAGTAAAATTATGAGAGGAAAACGAATGAGAAGTTGAGATTATGGGACAAGTTTATGTGACAAAATAATGATAATTATGATATGATTATGATAAGACTTATAATTTTATAAATAAATAAAATTTGAGTTAGAAATAAATAAAACATAAAAATAAAGCTTACTACAGAAAAAGAAGTCATGTTTATAAAATAAAAGTTATTATATAATTAACCCCCCCCCCCCTCCGAAAAAAAAGGATGATATGAAAATTATGATATGCAAGTCATGATGAGTTAAAACAAAATGCAAAGTTGTGACTATGAGACAAAATTAAATATGATTATGATAATAATGTCTTTGATAATAAAGACTTTTCATAATTTTGACTAATAAATAAAAACAATTTGACTTACAAATAAATTACAGTCACAATTAATTGAAATATTTATTATATATATATTATATTTATTATAAAATATTTGTTAATGAGATCAAAGTTAACATTATTTTATAAAAACACTAAATTAATAATAAAAAGGCATAAATGGAATATAAAAGTCCTAATATTGAGTCTTTATGAGATAAAACTCAATTATGACAGTGTAAGAGTCTAAATTATCCTATGCATTTGTTTATATGGCAAAACATGTCTTTTTCACCAAAGAAAGGTCCATGCTGACTCCAAAGGCAGATACTGATAAGATCAGGGCCTGGTGTGTGGACTTTGGGGGTTTTACGATGTGGTCACATGTTGATTGGTCAGTTTGAATGTCTCAGCATTTAGGCTTTGGTCACATGGTCAAGAAAGGTACAAAATAGCTGGTAAACTTGGCTCTGGCTCTTTTCTTCTCTGCTCCTTCCTGAGCTCTGCTCCTCCTTCTCTGGAGGCTATCTTCTCTGGCTCTCTCCCTCTCCCTCTTTGTCTCTCCCTCCCCCTGTCTCTCCCTCTCTCTCTTGTAACTTTAAATTTACATTTACAGTAAGCTGGGTCCAATTAATATTATATCTTTTTATCAGTTCATATTTTATTATTTTATACAGCTATTTGTAACTAATTCAGTTGTAACCATAGAGAATTATTTTCATTAAATCATTTCATTTTCAAGTATTTGTGAATTACTTTTGATTTAACATCAACACTTAATTGCTCCATATTGCAATACAATACAATCACATAATATCAACGCTCTCCCACATTTATAGCTATTAATACTGCCCTTATTTCCGTTTTTGGTATAAGATTGCAGAAGAATGGTTTGACTAGAAATGGTCCAAATACCATTCTTACAACAGGAAGTTCTAACAAATCAGTAATAAAAAAAAAGCCAAATTCATATTAAGATTTTGATTATGAGACTTATAATTTTGACTTCTTCTGTGCAATATTTTTTCATTAGCATGTTAACTATAAGATACATAAAAGTAAATAAAGTAAATACAGCCATAAATTGCCAAGATTATAATAATAAAAAAACTAAACTGTGACATATAAAGTCATATATAATAAAAAAAATGTTTATGATTGCATAAGAAGTCAATTAGATGATGACATGTGGACATTTTGGAAGTTATAATCACAATATAAAGCAATAGAAATAATGAGTTTCATAATTATGAGATAAAAACTTAAATTTACTCACAAACTTTCATCTCATAAACAAATACGTTTTCTTTTCATCAACTAATTGTCACTGCTATTTATTTATAAGTCAAAATCATATGTTGTGTTATATGAGTGTCATTTGTGAGACGTGTAGTGTGTCTGTCTGTCCTGCAGGTGGTGTTTTTACCCTCGTGTGCTGAGAGATGTGTCCACTGTGGATTTGTCCACCACGGTTCTGGGTCAGAGAGTCAGTTTACCCATCTGTGTGTCTGCCACCGCCATGCAGAGAATGGCTCATCCGGATGGAGAGACGGCCACTGCCAGAGGTCAGACCTGCAGATACAACAGCAGAACACACGACGGCGCTAGAACACTATATACAGATTCATCTAATATACACTGTCTACTGCAGTGTCAGCAGACATCTCATACAAAAGGCAAAAGAGCCACAGTTTCTAATACACCAGTGTTTCTGTGTGCATATAAAATGTGCATATAGTCTAGAAGTCCATTTCTGAGTCTTATAAAATGTGCATGTAATCTAGAAGTCTATTTTTTGACATGCATATAGTCTAGAAGTCCATTTATGACACCTATAAAATGTGCCTAGAAGTCCATTTCTGACTTAGAATATATGCATATAGTCTAGAAGTGGACTTCTGACTCTAATCAAATGTGCACAGTCTAGACGTCCTTTTCTGACTCTTATATTAAAATGTGCATATAGCCTAGAAGTCCATTTCTGAGTCTTATAAAATGTGCATGTAACCTAAAATTCAATTGTTTGACGTGCATATAGTCTAGAAGTTCATTTCTGACACCTATAAAAATGTGCACAGTCTAGAAGTCCATTTCCCACTCTTTTAAAATGTGCAGAAAATCTAGAAGTCCTTCGTTGAGTTTTATAAAATGTGTAGAAGTCCACTTTTGACTCTTATAGTCTAGAAGTCTATTTCTGACATTTATTAAATGTGCCTAGAAGGCTATTTCTGACTTTAATCAAATGTGCACAGTCTAGGTGTCCTCTTTTGACTCTTATAATAAAATGTACATGTAGTCTAAAAGTCTATTTCTGACACTTAAATGTACATATAATCTTTTAAATTGTGCAAAGAGTCTCTAGGAGTGCATTTCTGAGACTTATAAATGTGCATATAGTCTACAGGTCTACTTTTGACTCTTATCAAATGTGTCTAGAACTGTGAATATAGTCTAAAAGTCCATGTCTGACTTTTATAAAATGTGCGTATAATCTAGAAATCTAGAAGTGCATTTTCTGACACCTATAACATGTGCATATAGTCTAGAAGTCCATTACTGAGTCTTATAACATGTGCATATAATCTAGAAGTCCATTACTGAGTCTTATAACATGTGCATATAGTCTAGAAGTCCATTACTGAGTCTTATAACATGTGCATATAATCTAGAAGTCCATTACTGAGTCTTATAACATGTGCATATAGTCTAGAAGTCCATTACTGAGTCTTATAACATGTGCATATAGTCTAGAAGTCCATTACTGAGTCTTATAACATGTGCATATAATCTAGAAGTCCATTACTGAGTCTTATAACATGTGCTTATAGTCTAGAAGTCCATTACTGAGTCTTATAACATGTGCATATAATCTAGAAGTCCATTACTGAGTCTTATAACATGTGCATATAGTCTAGAAGTCCATTACTGAGTCTTATAACATGTTCTTATAATCTAGAAGTCCATAACTGAGTCTTATAACATGTTCTTATAATCTAGAAGTCCATTACTGAGTCTTATAACATGTGCATATAATCTAGAAGTCCATTACTGAGTCTTATAACATGTGCATATAGTCTAGAAGTCCATTACTGAGTCTTATAACATGTTCTTATAATCTAGAAGTCCATTACTGAGTCTTATAACATTCATTCATTCATTTTCTTGTCGGCTTTGTCCCTTGCGGGGTCGCCACAGCGGAATGAACCGCCAGTCTTATAACATGTTCTTATAATCTAGAAGTCCATAACTGAGTCTTATAACATGTGCTTATAATCTAGAAGTCCATTACTGAGTCTTATAACATGTGCTTATAATCTAGAAGTCCATTACTGAGTCTTATAACATGTGCTTATAATCTAGAAGTCCATTACTGAGTCTTATAACATGTGCTTATAATCTAGAAGTCCATTACTGAGTCTTATAACATGTGCTTATAATCTAGAAGTCCATTACTGAGTCTTATAACATGTGCTTATAATCTAGAAGTCCATTACTGAGTCTTATAACATGTGCTTATAATCTAGAAGTCCATTACTGAGTCTTATATCATGTGCTTATAATCTAGAAGTCCATTACTGAGTCTTATAACATGTGCTTATAATCTAGAAGTCCATTACTGAGTCTTATATCATGTGCTTATAATCTAGAAGTCCATTACTGAGTCTTATAACATGTGCTTATAATCTAGAAGTCCATTTCATGACATGTGCATAATCTAGAAGTCTATTTTTTGACATGCATACAGTCTAGAAGTCCATTTATGACACCTATAAAATGTGACTAGAAGTCCATTTCTGACTTAGAATATATGCATATAGTCTAGAAGTTCACTTCTGACTCTAATCAAATGTGCACAGTCTAGACGTCCTTTTCTGACTCTTATATTAAAATGTGCATGTGGTCTAGAAGTCCATTTCTGAGTCTTATAAAATGAGCATGTAACCTAAAAGTCCATTTTTTGGCATGCATATAGTCTAGAAGTTCATTTCTGACACCTATAAAAATGTGCACAGTCTAGAAGTCCATTTCCCACTCTTTTAAAATGTGCACAGTCTAGAAGTCTACTTCTGACTTTTATAAAATGTGCAGAAAATCTAGAAGTCCTTCGTTGAGTTTTATAAAATGTGTAGAAGTCCACTTTTGACTCTTATAAAATGTGTCTAGAAGTCCTTTTCTGTGTCTAGAGAAGTCTAGAAGTCCATTTCTGACATTTATTAAATGTGCCTAGAAGGCTATTTCTGACTTTAATCAAATGTGCACAGTCTAGATGTCCTTTTATTTATTTTATAATAAAATGTACATGCAGTCTAAAAGTCCATTTCTGACACATTAAATGTACATATAATCTTTTAAATTGTGCATAGAGTCTAGGAGTGTATTTCTGAGACTTATAAATGTGCATATAGTCTACAGGTCTACTTTTGACTCTTATCAAATGTGTCTAGAACTGTGAATATAGTCTAAAAGTCCATGTCTGACTTTTATAAAATGTGCATATAATCTAGAAATCTAGAAGTCCATTTTCTGACACCTATAACATGTGCATATAGTCTAGAAGTCCATTACTGAGTCTTATAACATGTGCATATAATCTAGAAGTCCATTACTGAGTCTTATAACATGTGCATATAGTCTAGAAGTCCATTACTGAGTCTTATAACATGTTCTTATAATCTAGAAGTCCATTACTGAGTCTTATAACATGTGCTTATAATCTAGAAGTCCATTACTGAGTCTTATAACATGTGCTTATAATCTAGAAGTCCATTACTGAGTCTTATAACATGTGCTTATAATCTAGAAGTCCATTACTGAGTCTTATAACATGTGCTTATAATCTAGAAGTCCATTACTGAGTCTTATAACATGTGCTTATAATCTAGAAGTCCATTACTGAGTCTTATAACATGTGCTTATAATCTAGAAGTCCATAACTGAGTCTTATAACATGTGCTTATAATCTAGAAGTCCATTACTGAGTCTTATAACATGTTCTTATAATCTAGAAGTCCATAACTGAGTCTTATAACATGTGCTTATAATCTAGAAGTCCATTACTGAGTCTTATATCATGTGCTTATAATCTAGAAGTCCATTACTGAGTCTTATAACATGTGCTTATAATCTAGAAGTCCATTTCATGACATGTGCATAATCTAGAAGTCTATTTTTTGACATGCATACAGTCTAGAAGTCCATTTATGACACCTATAAAATGTGACTAGAAGTCCATTTCTGACTTAGAATATATGCATATAGTCTAGAAGTTCACTTCTGACTCTAATCAAATGTGCACAGTCTAGACGTCCTTTTCTGACTCTTATATTAAAATGTGCATGTGGTCTAGAAGTCCATTTCTGAGTCTTATAAAATGAGCATGTAACCTAAAAGTCCATTTTTTGGCATGCATATAGTCTAGAAGTTCATTTCTGACACCTATAAAAATGTGCACAGTCTAGAAGTCCATTTCCCACTCTTTTAAAATGTGCACAGTCTAGAAGTCTACTTCTGACTTTTATAAAATGTGCAGAAAATCTAGAAGTCCTTCGTTGAGTTTTATAAAATGTGTAGAAGTCCACTTTTGACTCTTATAAAATGTGTCTAGAAGTCCTTTTCTGTGTCTAGAGAAGTCTAGAAGTCCATTTCTGACATTTATTAAATGTGCCTAGAAGGCTATTTCTGACTTTAATCAAATGTGCACAGTCTAGATGTCCTTTTATTTATTTTATAATAAAATGTACATGCAGTCTAAAAGTCCATTTCTGACACATTAAATGTACATATAATCTTTTAAATTGTGCATAGAGTCTAGGAGTGTATTTCTGAGACTTATAAATGTGCATATAGTCTACAGGTCTACTTTTGACTCTTATCAAATGTGTCTAGAACTGTGAATATAGTCTAAAAGTCCATGTCTGACTTTTATAAAATGTGCATATAATCTAGAAATCTAGAAGTCCATTTTCTGACACCTATAACATGTGCATATAGTCTAGAAGTCCATTACTGAGTCTTATAACATGTGCATATAATCTAGAAGTCCATTACTGAGTCTTATAACATGTGCATATAGTCTAGAAGTCCATTACTGAGTCTTATAACATGTGCATATAGTTTAGAAGTCCATTACTGAGTCTTATAACATGTTCTTATAATCTAGAAGTCCATAACTGAGTCTTATAACATGTTCTTATAATCTAGAAGTCCATTACTGAGTCTTATAACATGTGCATATAATCTAGAAGTCCATTACTGAGTCTTATAACATGTGCATATAGTCTAGAAGTCCATTACTGAGTCTTATAACATGTTCTTATAATCTAGAAGTCCATTACTGAGTCTTATAACATGTGCTTATAATCTAGAAGTCCATTACTGAGTCTTATAACATGTGCTTATAATCTAGAAGTCCATTACTGAGTCTTATAACATGTGCTTATAATCTAGAAGTCCATTACTGAGTCTTATAACATGTGCTTATAATCTAGAAGTCCATTACTGAGTCTTATAACATGTGCTTATAATCTAGAAGTCCATTACTGAGTCTTATAACATGTGCTTATAATCTAGAAGTCCATTACTGAGTCTTATAACATGTGCTTATAATCTAGAAGTCCATTACTGAGTCTTATAACATGTGCTTATAATCTAGAAGTCCATAACTGAGTCTTATAACATGTGCTTATAATCTAGAAGTCCATTACTGAGTCTTATAACATGTTCTTATAATCTAGAAGTCCATAACTGAGTCTTATAACATGTGCTTATAATCTAGAAGTCCATTACTGAGTCTTATATCATGTGCTTATAATCTAGAAGTCCATTACTGAGTCTTATAACATGTGCTTATAATCTAGAAGTCCATTTCATGACATGTGCATAATCTAGAAGTCTATTTTTTGACATGCATACAGTCTAGAAGTCCATTTATGACACCTATAAAATGTGACTAGAAGTCCATTTCTGACATAGAATATATGCATATAGTCTAGAAGTTCACTTCTGACTCTAATCAAATGTGCACAGTCTAGACGTCCTTTTCTGACTCTTATATTAAAATGTGCATGTGGTCTAGAAGTCCATTTCTGAGTCTTATAAAATGAGCATGTAACCTAAAAGTCCATTTTTTGGCATGCATATAGTCTAGAAGTTCATTTCTGACACCTATAAAAATGTGCACAGTCTAGAAGTCCATTTCCCACTCTTTTAAAATGTGCACAGTCTAGAAGTCTACTTCTGACTTTTATAAAATGTGCAGAAAATCTAGAAGTCCTTCGTTGAGTTTTATAAAATGTGTAGAAGTCCACTTTTGACTCTTATAAAATGTGTCTAGAAGTCCTTTTCTGTGTCTAGAGAAGTCTAGAAGTCTATTTCTGACATTTATTAAATGTGCCTAGAAGGCTATTTCTGACTTTAATCAAATGTGCACAGTCTAGATGTCCTTTTTGACTCTTATAATAAAATGTACATGCAGTCTAAAAGTCCATTTCTGACACACAAAATGTACATATAATCTTTTAAATTGTGCATAGAGTCTAGGAGTGTATTTCTGAGACTTATAAATGTGCATATAGTCTACATGTCTACTTTTGACTCTTATCAAATGTGTCTAGAACTGTGAATATAGTCTAGAAGACCATGTCTGACTTTTATAAAATGTGCATATAATCTAGAAATCTAGAAGTGCATTTTCTGACACCTATAAAATGTGTGCCTAGAAGTCCATTACTGAGTCTTATAACATGTGCATATAATCTAGAAGTCCATTACATGACATGTGCATAATCTAGAAGTTAATTTCTGACATTTATAAAATTGTGCATACAGTCTAGAAGTCCATTTATGACACCTATAAAATGTGACTAGAAGTCCATTTCTGACTTAGAATATATGCATATAGTCTAGAAGTTCACTTCTGACTCTAATCAAATGTGCACAGTCTAGACGTCCTTTTCTGACTCTTATATTAAAATGTGCATGTGGTCTAGAAGTCCATTTCTGAGTCTTATAAAATGAGCAGAAAATCTAGAAGTACATTTCTGGGACATAAAATGTGCATATACTGTAGTCTAGAAGTCCATTTCTGAGTTTTATAAAATATACAAATAATCTATATTTTTTTTTTTGACATCTGCATATAATCTAGAATTATACTTCTGACACTAATTTCACAGAATTTCTGACATTTATAACATGCATATAATCCGGAAATACATTTCTGAAATGCGCATGTAATCTAAGGGCCCTATCATACACCCGGCACAATGCGGCGCAAGGCGCGACGTGAATGTTGTTTGCTAGTTTCAGCTGGACGCAAGAGTCATTTTGACGTTTTGCATCACGCTGTTTAAATAGCAAATGCATTTGAGGAGATGTGTTGAGGCGCATTGCTGGCGCGTTGCTATTTTTAAAAAAAAAACTAGAATAGACTGTTTAATAGACCAGATAAGAGGAGGTCTAAAGTCCAGCGCAGAGCGCGTTAGTTGTGCGCCTTGCTTAAACATTGCTTAATACACACAGGATGTACAGCAATTCGCAAATATCTTTACAAATGAAAAAGAATTAAAGGATTAAAATATTACAAACATTATTATTTTTTCCAGCCTACAAAAACCACTGCCTCCATGCCTTTTTCATCTCGGGGGGCTTTTTCAGTTTATTCATGACAATTAGCTTTTGTATAATGTTATTATTATTAGCAGTGTTATTTATTATATGCATATTTATATTAGTTTTATGAAAAACACGCTGAGATTTGCCCACCTATCAGGTTTTAGTCCATATGGGGCATAGCATGTGTGTTTGGATATAACTCAGTTGTTTGACCACACTTCATTATTATTGTTTATTTATTAGTTTGCTGGAAATTAGACCTGAATTTAGAAATAGTTTTGAAACAAATCTTTGCGCATAACAAACAAAATTAATTATGTATGCTAATGGATGTCTGTGCGTACAACACCTTTCTTATTCCAAGTAAAGAATGAGGAGGCTCATTCTCTCATTCTCGCGCTGCAGATGCTCTGTTTAACTGTTTTCTCGCTAGTGAAGTGTTCAGTTTTTCCACTTACAAAGTTCGCCATGTAAATAGCAAATGCGCTATGACGCAACGCAACTGACTCTTAAAGGGAATGGGAGATGAGACTCTGATTGGTTTATTCTCCAAACACACCTATAACTCATTAAGAGATTAATGAGAATTAAGCTCAACCCTGTTAGACCATGCGCCGCGACGCAAAGCGGAATTTCCCGTCCTTAAAATAGCAAAAGTGGATTCTGACATGCCCTTAATGCTTTTGCGCCCTGCGTTAAAATAGAGCCCTAGAAGTCCAATTGAATTCACAAATGTACAAATGCAGTCCATTTGAAGTCCATATGAAGTCACTAGTCTACAAAGAAACTTATAACATGTGCATATAATCTAGAAGTCAATTCCTGGCTTGTATACAATGTGCATATAATCTAGACTTTCATTGTAACCTTTTATCAAAATCATCTTATAAGACTTTTTATGTCATCATTTTGCATGGTTTTCTTTTCCTGTGATGCTCCTGCTGTTACTATCAGTACTAGTGAATACCGCATTACCACAGTCTGACTGAAGTAATAATTCTAGTAATTACAGCATTCAGTCAGAATCTGTAATCTCCCCTGCACACATCTGATGGCACAGTTAAAGCACTAGTTCACTTGCAGAATGAACATTTCCTGAATATTTATGCTCTAAGGAATATCTGAATATGTTTTAGTGTCAGACTGCGTCTCAAAACACACTTGCACCCTTTAGGAGTATGTCTGGTTACTACACTACCTGACAAAAGTCTAGTTGTCGATCTCAGTTGTAAGAGCAACAAATCATAACTTGACTTCTAGTTGATCATTTGGAAAAGTGGCAAAAGGTTGATTATTCAGATGAATCATCTGTTGAGCTGCATCCCAATCATCACAAATACTGCAGAAGACCTATTGGAACCCACATGGAGCCATAATTCTCACAGAAATCAGTCAAGTTTGGTAAAGGAGAAATCATGGTTTGGGTTTACATTTAGTATGGGGGCATGCGAGAGATCTGCAGAGTGGATGACAACATCAACAGCCTGAGGTATCAAGACATTTGTGCTGCCCATTACATTACAAACCACAGGAGAGGACAAATTCTTCAGCAGGATAGCGCTCCTTCTCATACTTCAGCCTATACATTAAAGTTCCTGAAAGCAAAGAAGGTCAAGATGCTCCAGGATTGGCCAGCCCAGTCACCAGACATGAACATTATTGAGCATGTCTGGGGAAAGATGAAGGAGGAGGCATTGAAGATGAATCCAAAGAGTCTTGATGAACTCTGGGAGTCCTGCAAGAACGCTTTCTTTGCCATTCCAGATGACTTTATTAATAAGTGATTTGAGTCATTGCAGAGATGTGTGGATGCAGTCCTCCAAGCTCATGATGGAGTCAGACACAATATTCATTCTGTTTCCACTGCAGCATGACTTTATATTCTATACTGGACATTATTTCTGTTCAATGACAAGACTTTTGTCTAAGCAAAGTCAGACCTTACTGTCCTAATTAAATCATTAAAAATCAAGGCCTGATCATATTTTATTTTGGTAAAATAAGCGTAATCTAGAGGTCTTTACCTTTCATATAAGCCACTTCTGATACCAAATGATCAACTTGAAGTCAACTTATTATTTACTGTTCCTAAAACTTGGATAGGAGACAAGACTTTTGTCAGGTAGTGTATAGTGGAGATATCACAAAAGGGGTGTGGTCTGTTGGAGTATGGCCTGTTTTGGTCCAAATTTAAAAAATATGATTTTGCTGCTTGTTCAAACTACCTGTTAAAAACGAGCTGAAACAACTTAATTATTGAGAATAGTTGGGAAAACTTAATTGTTTTATGTTCATTTTACTTAAATTTGTTGTTATCTTAATCGTTTAAGCATTTTTTACAGTGTGGTTTCAAATATCTACATCTTTTGTCAAAAGTTGCTTAGTGCACCTTTAATGGGATAATTCACCCAAAAATAAAAATATTCTGTCATCATCTACTCACCTTTCATTTGTTTAAAACCTGTTTGAGTTTCTTTTTTTAGTTGATGACAAAAGAAGATGTTTTGTAAAATGCTGGAAGCTGCCGCCCATAGTAATTTTGTTTCTTACTATGGTGCCAGAACCCAGCGTTCCTCAAAATATCTTCATTTGCATTCAATAGAAGCAACAAACAAAGTCATAAAGTTTTAAAACCACATGAGGGAGAATAAAGAAGGTAATAATAATTCTAAAGTCCGTTTGAAAAGGAAGTTGCTGAGACTTTTATTTCAGTATCTTGAATTACTTTTAACTGATACAGACTATTGAGTAGGGGGCGGGGCTTTATTTTTGTGCATCATTCCCTCATAGCAATCTAGAAAGGCGTGGTTAAGAATATTGTGGCTGAATCATCAAACTGACATCATCAGTGAAAGACTGCCACTCCAAACATGAGCAGACAGGAGCGTAGAAGTAATCCAATAAATGTAGTCAAAATCCAGTGGTGTCCCAATTCTCTTTAGCTTGAAGGCGTAGGGTTAAGAGTAAGGGCTAGATAGCCCTTGAAACTGAGATTTTTCAGGACCACACTCGAAACCAAGGGGTAAGAAATTTTCCCAGAATACACCATCTACAACGGCAGCATGGCTGCACACGGAGGTCAGGAGATGCACAAGTTAGTATTTTTGTTGTCATTATTACGAATTTTTACAACAAACAAGCATATGTTTTAATATATTCATAACAGCGTTTGTGTTTTACCGTCATGCTTTAAAAAAAAAACAATAAAATTAAAAACGCTAAATTTCGCTATCTATAATCCATTATGATAATAACTCCTGTATAGTCGTAAATTTAGATGCCCTTCCCCTTCACACTCTGTTTCAAGGGTCAAGGGGAAGGGGTAGGGTACAAAAATAGAATTGTGATTGGGCCATAGTCCATGTAATCAGTGAAAACGAGCTACAGCTGTGTCTGTGTGTGAATGTCTGGATTGTTATCAGCTGTTGCAGGAGTTGATAGGTGCAAAGAGTTCTGGGAGTAGTAGTTCATTCAGAATACCGGCAGTAATTTCGAACGGTGAAAACACCGCTGGCAATCACAACAAAGCAGATGCTTAGACTTTAATTGAAGATTACCAAAACAAACTTTTTTTTTCAGTGGATTAACTTGCTAAATTGTTCACCTAAAGAATACCAATGTGCACCATCAAAATTAACATTGTCAATTTTGTTTTCGCATAGACCAGGGATGTCAAACTCAATTCCTGGAGAGAATTTATATTTAAACACACCTGATCAAACTAATTGAGTCCTTCAGGCTTGTTTGAAACCTACCAGTAAGTGTGTTGAAGCAGGGTCGGAACTAACTGTGCAGGGTTGCGGCCCTCCAGGAATTGAGTTTGACATCCCTGACATAGACATTAAAGGGGACCTATTATGCAAAAAATAATTTTTATAAGGGGTTGTGTGGGAACAGTGTGTGACTGATAACCAGCTTCTAATGGTAACAATGCAGTGATTTATTTTTTTATAATCACACTTGATAAAAACAGTCTGCAGAAACACTTTGATTGACATTCTCTCTTTGTACGTGTCATCAGAGGGGGAAAGCCCCACCCACTAGTGACCATCTCTCCCTCATTAGCATAGGACATTAATCTTGTTTTTGATTCTGCCACTATGCTGACACACATGAATTTGTAGCTCCGCCCTCTTTTGAAAAGAGCACAATCTCATTTGAATTTAAAGCGACAGTCACCAAAACGCCACAATTAGGATCAAAGTCTCAAAGGGTCAGTTTCAGAGAGTCATAAAACATTATCTGTGTGGTATTTTGAGCTGAAACTTCACATACACACTCTAAGGATATCAGAGACTTATTTTACATCTTGTAAAAATGGCATAATAGGTCCCCTTTAAGGATAATGTTCAACCCAGAGACCAGCAGCATCCTGAAGAATGTGTGTGTGTGCATGTCTCTGTGTGTGTTTGTACACAGCGTGTCTGTCCTCAGGCACGGGGATGATGCTGAGCTCCTGGTCCACCTCCAGCATTGAGGAGGTGTGCGAGGCTGCACCGGGAGCCGTGCGCTGGCTGCAGCTCTACATCTATAAAGACAGAGCGCTGACTCAGTCTCTGGTCAGGAGGGCAGAGGACGCCGGCTATAAGGGCATCTTTGTCACCGTGGACACGCCTTATCTTGGCAGGCGACGCGATGACGTGCGCAACCGATTTAAGCTGCCCTCTCATTTGAGGTAAACGCTGAGACAACCACACATGACGTGTGTGAGTGTGTGACAGAGAGAGTGTCAGCAGAATGACTGTGTTTGTGTGATCTTTCAGAATACAAATGTGTATAATGACATATGACACAGGTATTACAAGGAGAATGTGACTTATGAGGACATTGCTGATGTTTACATTTTTGCATACAAATGCAGAGTCTCCTGTGAGGGTCGGGTTTAGGTAAAGGGTACAGATAATACAACCCCAAGTCAGAAAAACGTTGGGACAGTATGGAAAACGCAAATAAAAAAAAGGAGTGATTTCTGAATTTAATTTGACTTGCAGTTCATTGCAGACAATATGAAGACAATATTTCATGTTTTGTCTGGTCAATTTCATTTCATTTGTAAATATACATCCTTTCCTGTCATTCAGATCTGCAGCACATTTCAAAAAAAGTTGGTACAGGAGCAGTTTAGGGCTAGTAATCAGGTATATTGGTTAAATGATGATGTGATTTGAAACAGGTGATGTCAACAGGTGATTGTAATTATGATTTGGTACAAAAGCAGCATTCAAGAAAGGTCTACCCTGCTGAAAAATCCAGCTTAAACCAGCCTAAGCTGGTTGGCTGGTTTTAGCTGGTCGACCAGCCTGGTTTTAGAGGGGTTTTGGCCATTTCCAGGCTGGTTTCCAGCCATTTGCACCCTGGTCTTAGCTGGTCAGGCTGGGAGTTGACCAGCTAAAACCAGCTTGATCAGCCAAAACCAGCTATGCCCAGCTTAAACCAGGCTGGTCAAGCTGGTTTTAGCTGGTTTAAGCTGGTCATTTTCCAGCCTGACCAGCTAAGACCAGGCTGGAAATGGCTGGAAACCAGCCTGGAAATGGCCAAAACCCCTCTAAAACCAGGCTGGTCGACCAGCTAAAACCAGCCAACCAGCTTAGGCTGGTTTAAGCTGTTTTTTTCAGCAGGGTAGTCCTTTAGGAGCAGAGATGGGCTGAGGATCGCCAGCCAACAAATACATGAGAAAAAGATTGAAATGTTTAAAAACAATGTTCTTCAAAGAAAGATAGGAGAACATTTGGACATTTCACCTTCAACAGTGCATAACATCCTTAAAAGATTCAAGGAATCTGGAGGAATTTCAGTGTGTAAAGGTCAAGGGGCACATGCCTAAGCTGAACAATCGTGGCCTCCGATATGTAATTACATCCACAAATGCCAGTGAAAATTGTACTTTGCCAAAAGGAAGCCCCATGTTAACAGTGTCCAGAAGTCGATTTCTCTGTGCTTGGAGGCATCTGAGATGGACCATAACACAGTGGAAACATGTACTGAGGTCAGATTAATCAGTATTTCATGTATTTTTGGGAAAAATAGACACTGTGTGCTCTGGACAAAAGAAGAAAGGAATCTTCCATACTGTTACCAGCAACAAGTCCAAAAACCAGGGATGTAAAAATAAGAGATACTCAAGCATTAAATCGTGTACGTACAGAATCTGCTTAGGAAACAGTGTCTATTGTCACTATGGAGCGCATCAGCTGACAGTCATGCATCTTTATATGAACTGACTGTTTTGAGGATTGCATAGGGGCAATGGCGGCTGTAATGAAAAGGAAATGAATCGCGCCGTTTTTATGTTTATTTCATAATGTTTCCATGCCTAAATAAAATGAAAGCACAGAACCGATTCACATTTAAGAGCAAGGGTGGCCCCTAGTGGTTCGGCGGTATGGGTTGCATATAGAGAGGATCGGCTCTTCTCAGAAAGATAAAAAATACGGGAGAAATACGGGAAAATACCTTTACGGGATGACAGCGGGATAGAACTGTAAAATACGGGAGAATCCCGGGAAAGACGGGAGGGTTGACAGGCCCTTGGCAAAGGTAACTTGCACATTTGTGGTGGCACCATTAATGCTGAAAAGCACATAGAGATTTAGTAAGTAAGTAAGTAAGTAAAGGTTCATTTACATAGCACCTTTCCCAGACATTGAGTCACAAAGTGCTTTACAATAAGAGAAGACAGGTAAAAGAACACATATCAATAAAAGAAAACACGTTAAAACATATTAAAACAAGTTAAAAATCCAAGCTCAGAAACACCAATACTGTTAAATAAAAACTTGACCAAAAAGATGTGTCTTTAAATGCTTTTTAAAAAAAAATTCAACTGATCCCAGATTTCCCAGTGCTATAGGGAGAGCATAATATGAGCAATAGGAGCACAATATGCTGCCTTCTTTTCAAGGGACGTGCATGCATATTTGAACAAGACAATGCAAAACCACATTCTGCACACATTACAAACTCCTGGCTGCAGAGGAAGAGGTTACAGGTACTTGACTGGCCTGTCTGCAGTCCCAACCTGTCTCCAATAGAGAATGTGTAGCACATTTTGAAGCACAAAATGCGACAACGAAAACCCCGTACTGTTGCCCATCTTAACACTTGTTTGAAGGGAGAATAGGGCAAAATTGCACCTGAAACTTTTCATCACTTGGTGTCTTCAGTCCCTAAACATCTTTTAAGTGTTGTGAGAAAGGAATGGCAACATTACAAAGGGGTAAATGCTTTACTGCTCCAACTTTTTTTGAAATGTGTTGCAAGAACCAAAATTGGAATACATGTTTATTTTGAAATAATAAAAAAATCATAAGGAACACATTAAGGCCCAATCCCAATTCTATTTTTGTACCCCTTCCCCTTCCCCTTGGCCCTTACAACCGGGGGTGAAGGGGAAGGGCTTCAAAATTTACCCCTAAGAATTGGGACAGCACTTCAACACTAGCAGATGTCATCATATGTCATCATGATCTCTTGCTTCACATGAGATCAGACAATCACGACTGCTGTAGTTATTCCAGTTGTGTTATTTTTTATGTTTATCATCACGAAATCACTGAAGGGATATATTATGCTATCATAACAATCTAATGTGGCAATAAGATCGTAACTATACTGTGCATTTACACAGTGGCTGTATTCATCTATGTAAACACACGAAAACAACATTAACATTATAGCAGACACTGTAAAAAGCTCATTTTCAGCCACTAGACTTTTCTGACAGGGTGTTCGAGTGTCATTGAGTGACAGAATGTTGTGGGACTGCTATACAGGAGTTATTATTATGGATTATAGATCGCGAATTTTTTTTTTTTTTTTACGTTTTTTTTTTAAAGCATGACGGTGAAACATGAACCCGGTTATGAATATGTTAAAACATGTGTTTGTTTGTCGTAAAAATTCGTAATAATGACAAAAAATACTAATTTGTGGATCTCCTTACTTCCGGGTGCAGTGAAACTGGCGTTGTGGCAGTTGTATTCTGGGAAGTTTTCTTACCCCTCTGTTTCGAGTGTGCTCCTGAAAAATCTTCGTTCGAAGGGGTGTATACCCCTTGCCCTTAGCCCTATGCCTTCAAGCTAAAGAGAATTTGGACACACCTACCCCTTGACGGGAACGCGCAAAACGCTAAGGGGTAAAATTGGGATTGGGCCTATATAATGTTTGATGTGTTGTCTGCAATGAAATACAAATCAAAGTCAATTTAAAAATCACTTCTTTTTTTTTTTTTTTTGCGTTTTCCATACTGTACCAACTTTTTCTGATTTGGGGATGTACAGTAAAAACAATAGAAACCTATGGAATGTCCCCACCACAACACCATATATGTACCATATATTTCTTATGTTGTGGGGACCAAATGTCCCCACAAGTATAGGAATACCAGTCAATTTTGGCTCATATATTCTAAATGCAAATTACTGTATGTCACTGTATGGAGCACACTATCTTATATAGTTGAAGTCAGAAATATTAGCCCCCCTTTCAACTTTTTTTTCTTTTTTAAATATTTCCCAAATGATGTTTAACAGAGCAAGGAAATTTTCACAGTATGTCTGATAATATTTTTTCTTCTGGGGAAAGTCTTATTTGTTTTATTTAGGCTAGAATAAAAGCAGTTTTTTTTATTTTTAAAAGCCATTTTAAGGTCAATATTATTAGCTCTTTAAGCTATATTTTTTTCTGATAGTCTACAGAACAAACCATCATTATACAGTAACTTGCCTAATTACCCTAACCTGCCTAATTACCCTAATTAACCTAGTTAAGCCTTTAAATGTCACTTTAAGCTGTATAGAAGTGTCTTGAAAAATATCTAGTCAAATATTATTCACTGTCATCATGGCAAAGATAAAATAAACCAGTTATTAGAAATGAGTTATTAAAACTATTATGTTTAGAAATGTGTTGAGAAAATCTGCTCTCCGTTAAACAGAAACTGGGGAAAAAAATAAACAGGGAGGCTAATAATTCAACTGTAGATATCCTTAAGACTAACACACTGAAAATAACATCTAAAAAATGTTATTTTATTTTCACAAGACCTTTAAAAGTGCACTAACCAATATTTTAAAAGGCTTCTGACCACAGTCGTCCGACAGATTCCCAAACATACTTGCAGCCAATCAACAGTAAGGGGCATGACTATTAACTATAGTGGAAATATGATATGAAAGGGGGCGTGGCTTGTCAGGTTATGGCCGTGTTTATTTAGCATATGGCACTTTCAACAAAAGATTAACAAAAACCATAATCAAACACTTTAAAAAAATTCTCCTGTGGTTTCTGGATAAACAAAGTCTTAGTTTTCCCGTTACTCACAGACAAGACGACTTAACAGATTTACTCCGTAAGACAGAGCTCACGGGACAACATTTTATATATTTAAGGAAACAGTAGAAGCATCAGTAGATCATGCCGCTCATGGGGATTGATATTCACAACTCGAGCTCCATCAACACTTGCTACATTATGCTTTTTTTTATGTGGGGAAACCACATAATTCAGATATCAGCAGTTCAGCAGATATGCCAACAGTGCCCTGCTATAAAACAGCCCTCATGAAAGTAAAGCCTTCCTGCCTTCCAAATCCCATGAGCTGAATTACGGCAGAATCTTTTTTTTTTTATCGCCCAAAAAAGCTGTATATTTCAGCACAAGTGCCTCCGTTTCCATCAGCAGTGACACAACATGAACTTGATCTCAACCCTCAAAATCTCAACCCACAAATCAAAGTTTACCAGCGGAAACAAGGTGCCATTGAGCGCTGCTTCGATGTTTGGATTAAAAAAAAAAAACCAAGGCTCAGCTTTCATGCACTGACCAAAAAAACAACACTCGCAGGACTAATTCCATTCTGCACCATGTTTTTTTTTTTTACTTCTTCAGGATGGCGAATTTCGAGTCTCCAGATTTAGCGTTCTCCAAGAAGGAGGGTTACGGGGAGGACAGCGGGCTGGCGGTGTATGTGACGAAGGCTATTGATGCCACGGTCAGATGGCAGGACATTGGCTGGCTGAAAACGCTCACAAAGCTGCCTGTGGTGGTCAAAGGGGTTCTGACAGGTAAGAGAGATGGATGATATTTATTGGATATTTATCGGTCTATTTTACTTACTGATTTACCAGGTCATAATAATGAACATTGTTAAAATAAAAAAAAGAGATAATAACTAATGCGCGCTTGAGAGATAAGCAAACAAAGATTTAATGGCAATATTTATTAGTTAATAATAATAATAATAATAATAATATAGAAAAAATAATAATAATAAAAAAATAATAATATTATTATTGGGCGACGCAGTGGCGCAGTAGGTAGTGCTGTCGCCTCACAGCAAGAAGGTCGCTGGTTCAAGCCTCGGCTTGGTCAGTTGGCGTTTCTGTGTGGAGTTTGCATGTTCTCCCTGCGTTCGCGTAGGTTTCCTCAGGGTGCTCCGGTTTCCCCCACAGTCCAAAAACATGCGATACAGGTGAATTGGGTAGGCTAAATTGTCCGTAGTGTATGAGTGTGAATTAGTGTGTATGGGTGTTTCCCAAAGATGGGTTGCAGCTGGAAGGACATCCGCTGCGTAAAACATGTGCTGGATAAGTTGGCGGTTCATTCCGCTGTGGCAACCCCGGATTATTAAAGGGACTAAGCCGAAAAGAAAATGAATGAATGAATTATTATTATTATTATTGCTATTATAAAAAAATGAAATAATGTTTAGGTTAAATAATAGTGTGATTTGAAACAGGTGATGTCAACA
The DNA here is from genome assembly GCA_903798195.1 of Danio kyathit. Lineage (NCBI taxonomy): Eukaryota > Metazoa > Chordata > Actinopteri > Cypriniformes > Danionidae > Danio > Danio kyathit. Next base: position 5,151,123 of record LR812535.1, read on the forward strand.
GGTGATTTTAATTATGATTTGGTACTGAAGCAGCATCCAAGAAAGGCCTAGTCCTTTAGGAGCAAAGATCGGCCGAGGATCGCCAGTTTGCAAATAAATACATGAGAAAATAAATTAAATGTTTAAAAGCAATGTTCCTTAAAAAAAGATAGGCAGACATTTGGATATTTCACCTTCAACAGTGCAGAACATCATTAAGAGATTCAAAGAATCTGGAGGAATTTCAGTGCGCAAAGAACAAGGGCACAAGCCTAAGCTGAACAACCGTGATCGCCGATCCCTCAGACAGCACTGCATCAAGAATCCTCATTCATAAGCAATATCACCACATGGGCTCAGGACTACTTTGGCAAACCTTTGTCAAGTACCACAATACATAGTTACATACACAAATGCCAGTGAAAACTGCACTATGTCAAATGAAAGCCCTATGTTAACAGTGTCCAGAAGCACCGTCGACTTCTTTGGGCTCGGAGGCATCTGGGTTGGACCATTACACAGTGTAAATGTGCACTGTGGTCAGATGAATCAGTATTTCACTGTGAAAATGCTCCAGTGTCCGTGTATTTGTGTTTGCACTAAGTAAACAGCAGTAAAGAGCAGTGAATTGATTACCTTTACGGCCAATCACAATTATTTCTGTTAAATGTCAGCGGGAAATGGACATTTTCAAAACTTCAATACCAATTGGTACCGAAATTCAGTATTGTGACAACAATAATATTAAAATATATATATATATACACACACACACACACACACACACACACATATATATATATATACACACACACACACACACACACATGTGTATATATATATATATATATATATACACACACACACACACACACACACACAGATATAGATACATATATACACACACACACACACACACACACACACACATATAAAAAAAAATATATATATATATACACACACACACACACAGATATATATATATATATATATATATATATATATATATATATATATATATATATATATATATATATATATATATATATATATATATATATATATAGGTATAGGTGGGCATAGATTAATTTTTTAAATCAAGATTAATCTCACTGTAGTCTTGGAATTAATCTAGATTAATCTGCCAAAGGCATTCAGAATATGTGTGCTACCCAAATAATTACTAAAAGTAAGTCTTTGAGAACAAGTTTCCCAAGCTAGGGGGCGCATTAGACCAGGGGCTCATCTCCTGTTTCCAAAATGCATCACAAACTGCTTGAGAAACTGTTCTACTATGATAATTGGTGATGAAAATAAATGATGTTCAATAAGATGTGCTTGTGTTTACTAACTGTTTATTCAGTTAAACATGAATGTTGAACTGTAGGCCTACATAAGCTCCAAACAGCGATATTTGATTACCTTAATCCGACTAAAGTCATAACTGAACTAAACAGAAATGGAATTAAGACGTGGAGTATGCAGACATTAGTAGCATTATTGAAGTAAACACCACAATCAAACTATTACCGTTATGTAGGACTTTTCGCCATATTTTCCATCAAGATCCACACATGTGGCTGTCAGTAAAGGACCGCACACACACACATCACGAAATGCTGAAGTTTTTTTTTTTTTCCATTCGACGTGCGTTATTAAATTCCATAACACTCTCACCAGTCCTTACTCCTTATTTGTGTCTAATACCCCAGTTTGTCACAGAGGCATGAATGAAATGTTCATGAGTTAAAGACAAACTGCCGAACTGAAGTTACAGGAAACTCTTACATGAAAGCTCTTCACGTAAACACCTTAATGATATTATTGTCTATTAAGGCAAATAACTAGACTACAGATGTCCATGTGAGCGTAGTCAGTAGTGTCTTTGAAGTAAGTGAAAGATCCAGAAGAGCATCCTGCTGATTTGATTCAGAAGGGCACTTTTTTGTCAGACGGCTCACTGATTTACTTTCAAAGCACCCGCTTTATTTTATTTGTATATGTTTTACTGGAATGCATAAACTCTACAGGTGCCTGATAGTTAGATGTGGAGCTAACATTAATCAAATTCACTCTAGTGATCTTCATCCATGTTAGCATGTCACGTTTGATGTTGTAATTTCACAGTAGGAATACACACAGGTTCGAAGACTCGTTCTCGCCACCTACAGTGCAATTCGGCCAGGTATACATCCACGCTAAAATATCAAGGTGAAAGTCATCATAGCTTGCGTAGAACAGACCCAGCTCCCAACTTTGAGAATAAATTAACGGCGATATTTTTTTTAAATCGCCCGATAAGAGTCTCAACGCAGCACGTTAACGCCGATAACGGCCCACCACTAATATATATATATATATATATATATATATATATATATATATATATATATATATATATATATATATATATATATATATATATATAAATAATAAGGGTGTGATGGGATGCCTACTCCACAAGACGAGACACAAGATTGGGTTCATGAGAATGAGAGGAGACAATATTTTTAACCTATTTTTAAGAAGTCTTTTATATATAAAATAAATAAACTAAATAATAAATTAAAAAAAAAATTTAGGGGCTTTTTTAAAAATCTACTTGTAATGAATGTTATTTTACTTCAATTTTAATGAATTCTATGCAGTAAAGAACATGCAAACACTGCAAAATATTTTGCTAATATATGAATGGAAAATTGATTTTTATTCAACAGAAAAAAAAATAATCACAAAATGCAAAACAATTTAGATGTTTTGGTGCTTTTTTTATTGTAATGAATGGTATTTTATTTGTATTTTAAGGAATTATATGCCATAAAGGACATGCAAACACTGCAAAATTTTTAGCTTTTAGCTATTTAGCTATAAACTCTACTGACTGAACTCACATAAGAAATCAAACTCCTTTCCACAAAATGAACTTTTAAAAAAAAAATGAATTAAAATAATTGGTATTTCACTTTTAAATTTTCAACAGTTTCTCTTTCATTCAGCAACATTTCATTCATGCCCCCTTGACTTACTCTGAGGTACTGAATGCGAAAATGAAGTAAGGACTGATAGGAGAGAGTTGTTTTAATGTAATATAATACCGTTCGCTGAATAAAAAGAGAGCTTATGCTTTCCGGACGGCATAAACGCATGTTCTGTAATGATGATGTGACAAGTCTCGAGAGTTAACGGTGTGTGTGTGATTGCGCACGCACTTAGAGATGTGTGCGTCGATGGTACTTTACTTACTCGGTAGATGCAGTCAGATAATAGTGTCAAACAGCCATGTGTGTATGTCTTATCCTATCGCAAAATTCGCTAAAAGTCCTACACGACGGTAATAGTTTGATTAAGGTATTTACATGTCTGCACTGTACTTCAATAAAGCCACTGAAATAGGAATACTCCACATGTCTTCATTTCAATTGTGTTTACGACGATTATGACTATCAGCATGTCTTAAGTGCATGGTTATGAGGCATGGTTAATGTGTGCGGCTGCAGTTGTAGCCTCTATTGGATGCGGCAGCCGCTGAACTCCAGTTAAAAAAAAAAAAAAAAAACGGTTACGTCACACCCGCCCGAGCAAATGAGTGACGGGCAACACAGGAGCAGCCTGGGTTGCCAGGTGTGTGCAGTTCAAATCCAATCCCGCCTACAATCTTCAGTGCTAATTTCACCCTCACGCTCCATCATAACATCACAACTCACTTTTCGCCCTGACGAGAAATCTCGTTGCAATTTAATCTCGCGAGATTTTGTCAAATCCCTAATATATAAGAAAATATATATTTAAAATGTAAAAATCTGTTAACTGCTGCTATTAATCTGCTATTGACTGAGCTATAAAAAGAAACTAAAAGTCACCAAAATCATACAGAAGCCATTAAAAGAACAACATTATAAAAGTTTAGACTCTTTAGTTTTAAACTGAAGTTGTATTTTTAAAAGTATGGCATCCTCAATGTCACTGAAACAGAACAAATGATTTGTATAATGTAATCAAAATAAAGCATGCGTTTTAGCTCGTCTGTCAGCAATGGCCAACTAATTACAGATAAGGTGTCATTTATCTGGCGGGAGGAAAGTCTGAGCGCTGAGGTTATCACACACACGTCTAGAAGCTTTACTGCTGTTATTGTGTCTTCAGATAAACCTTTATCTTCTCTCTGGCTCTGGAAAACAGCACATTCTCCAAATGAAAGAGCAAAAGTAAAGTTTCTTCACTTCAGCGCAGACCATAGGATATTAATGCCTGTCTCTGACAAACTCAGAAATGTGTGTCGGAGGGGGAAAGTAATTGGGGAGGCCATTCGTTATTCTAGCTCATGTGTGGAACATAATTTTCCTTGAAAAGTGCATCCTTTCCTGTTGGCCTCGACTCAAAGGGAAACGCCATTTAATCATTTTTCGGGACTTTTTTCAACTGAAAGGACTTGGAGAAATTAAATTACTCCACATGCAAAGTGGATTCATGTTTTCTGAAATCAGGTATCATTTATTTCTACAGCGCTAGATTGTTTAAAGCAGCTTCACGCAGTAATAAACAGAAGAAACAAAATTAGGTTAAGAGATGCAAACTTCTCCAATTATGAGGCAAATTCATAATCTGCTGATTTAACATATATATATATATATATATATATATATATATATATATATATATATATATATATATATATATATATATATATATATATATATATATATATACAGTTTAAGTCAGAATTATTAGCCCCCCTTTTCTTTTTTAAATATTTACCAAATGATGTTTAACAGAGCAAGGAAATTTTCACAGTATGTCTGATAATATTTTTTCTTCTAGAGAAAATCTTTTTTTTTTTATTTCCGCTAGAATAAAAGCAGTTATTAATTCTTTATAAACCATTTTAAGGTCAAAATTATTAGCCCCTTTAAGCTAATTTTTTTGTCGACTGTCTACAAAACAAACCATCGATATACAGTAACTTGCTTAATTACCTTAACCTGCCTAGTTAACCTAATTAGCCTAGTTAAGTTTTTAAATGTCACTTTAAGCTGTATAGAAGTGTCTTGAAAAATATCTAGTCAAATATTATTTACTGTCATCATGACAAAGATAAAATAAATCAGTTATTAGAAATGAGTTATTAAAACTATTATGTTTAGAAATGTGTTGAAAAAATCTCTCCATTAAACAGAAATTGAAGGGAAAAATAAACAGGGGGGTAATAATTCTGACTTTATATATATATATATATATATATATATGAAAAAACAAATGAAAATATACTAGCCACATGCTAAAACATGGCAGAAACATATTAAAGCGTGTTAGCAACATCCTAATAGATACTAACAATGTGATAAAACATGTCAATCATATGCTAGCAATATGCCATGTTATTAAAAAGCTAAAACAATTCTGACAATGTTGTGCAAGCACTAGCTACATGTTAAAAACATGCTAGTACAATTTTAAAACAAATTACCAATGCATTAAAACATGCTAATAAACTGAAAATATGCTAGCCACATGCTAAAACATGACAAAAACGTGTTAAAGCATGTTAGCAACAAGCTAATATATATTAACTATGTGACATAAACACGCCAATCATATGCTAGCAATGTGCCATGCTATTCAAATTTTAAAACTGTTCTAAATGCTACAATGCTAAAACAACGTCTTACAACAGGCTAACGACATCTTAGCAACATAGTGAAGTTCTAAAACATGTTAAAATGTGCTAAGATCATGTTAGGACACAAAAAATGTATACTGGCAACATGCTAAAACTTCTAGCTGAGTGCAAATTCACGCTAGCAACGTATTAAAGCATGTTTTTTGCACTATATTTAACTTTTAGGTTAGGTTTTCTCTTGTAGAATGAGAAACACAGAAGTGCAGTAATTAATGGTGAATCTTGCGTTTCAGCTGAAGATGCTAAAGAAGCGCTGAAGTACGGCGTGGATGGAATACTTGTGTCAAACCACGGAGCAAGACAACTCGACGGGGTCCCGGCCACCGTAAGTGTGCAGAAATGAGGCACGATTGTCCTCCAGAGACCCTCCAACCCTCTCCAGTCCACTAAACACAGCTCTGGTGTGTGAAATACAGCCGATGGTCAACCAGAGAAACAAAGGTCTGGCTGCGGCCTCAGGTTTTATGAGCACACAGTGGTCAAGAGCACTCAAGAGGATCAGATGAGTGCGGAAAAAAAATATAGACACACGAGAGATGAGCTGCAGCTGCAGATCCTGCAGTTTTGCTCATATAATTAGTGCTGAGATGATTTTACTGAGGCTGATCCTTCTGGAATGTTCTGTGATCTTTATATTGTGCCGGTATGGGTGATATGATCAGTAGTAGAAGCATACAGCTGAGGTCAGAAGTTTTAGAAATGTTATTTATTTTATATTTTTTTCCCCAATTTCTGTTTAATGAAGAGATGATTTTCTTTAGCACATTTCTAAACATAATAGTTTTAATAACTAGTTTTTAATAACTGATTTATTTTATCTTTGCCATGATGACAGTGAATAATATTTGACTAGATATTTTTCAAGATACTAGTGTTCAGCTTAAAGTGACATTTAAAGGCTTCTCTAGGTTAATTAGGTTAAAGTTAGAGTAATTGGGCAAGTCATTGTATAACAAAGGATTGTTCTGTAGATAATTGGAAAACAATTGAGGCTAATAATATTGACCCTAAAATGGTTTTTAAAAATTAAAAAAGCTAGGTTTATTTTAGCCGAAATAAAACAATTAAGACTTTCTCCAGAAGAAAAAATATTGTAGGAAATACTGTGAAAAATTCCTTGCTCCATTAAATATCACTTGAGAAAGTTTTGAAAAAGAGATAATGTACATTTAGGTGTTTGTTCTGGTAGAATAAAGCCAGAATAAAGCTAGATGTACATTAACAGTAGGGGTGTGAACCTACACTGGTCTCACGGTTCGGTTCGGTTACAATTATCATGTCATCGATTCGGTTCAATTCAATATCTCGGTGCATTGACGATTCTTTCCATACATAATTAGATTTTTTCTTTACAACACAAGAAATTTTTTTTTTTAAATCTATGAATAGGTTTATATTTATATAGGCCTAATATTTGTAATACAATTTTGTCTTTTAATACAAGCAGTAATATAAATGAACTGTACCTTTAATTTTACCTGCTCAAAAAAGAAAAAAAAAAACACTCTTTGTGAATCCAATACATGCACAGAAGACAGCACGAGCATTCATAACAAATAAACTAATGTAAATATGATCCCGCTTGCTTTTTGAGCGCTGGCAAGTTCTTACACCCCTATGTTTGGTCATTGTCTTTACCCGCTCGGCTCAACAGAAGGGGCTGCGATTAGAAACGAAAGCCCCCCATGAGTGACGCGGGAAAATCAGCCGCGGGTCAAGGCCGTCACACACCGGATGCGCCGCTGAGTGCCGTGACACGGCTCGCACATGACAGTTGAAAGTATCGCACACCAGACGAGCACATTTGCAGGCTATTTAAAACGAAACTAATCAGATGGCGCTCTGTGGCGCGGCAGAATTATGAACAGTGTCCTGAGTCGTGGCTGGGTGCATTCAGAATTTCTGAAATGCGTGGCGCTGCGCGGCACGTCGCTTCTGGCGTGCGACCTGCTTCAGTCTATATGTGCATAATACATAATCAGGTAATCCGTAATAGAATAAATACAATACAATAAACTCGCACCACAGGCACGCTTGTGTCTGGATCCACAAGTATCTCTTTAACAGCCGACTACGAGAGGAGAGGAAACTTTACCTCACGAACATGCCAATGGGTCAAATGCTCAAAGTTTGTGTGTGTGTGTGGGAGAGAGAGATATAGAGAGAGGGGCAGTGTCTGTGAAAGATTAGCTTTTTAAGTAGTAGGAGTGTTTTTATTTACTCACCCTTGCCTACTTCGCTATAGTATTCTACCGCGACATCGCGCATAGGGGATAAATGACGTCAGTGCGTAATAACCGGTTATGATTATTACTGAACCGATATCGAATTGTCCCCATCTGCATCGCGGTGCACCGAAGAAACGATTAATTTTGACACCCCTATTAACAGATATTACATAGCTACTTGCAACAAAAGTAAACAATTAGAGACAAAACACTGACCTGCCTGTAAGAATTTACTAGCTATTTAATTAAAAGTGCTGTATGTAAGTTTTTGACTCTTCTAGAGCATAAAAAATAAACATGCTAAGTGAACACTCTTATTTATCTGAAAAACAATGCTGAAGTCAGATATTCTGCTTTGAAAATGTGCAATACGTGCCAGAACGTCTGTCATTGTTTTAGTTCCTTGAACCCACCCACTGCCAGTTTAGCCAATTAAATTTCAGCACCCCGGGTTACCTTGGTGGAAAACCGCGCATTTCATTCATTCACTCTCAAAGTGTGCTACCGTAACCAAAATGCGACCTCCGGTGGACAGTAGCAGACTTTGATATAAGACGCAGATTCAGAGTTCCACATGATGTTGTTATTAATTAGCAAATGATATAAATATTATGAACTTAAACATTAGGTGAGCAGATTACACTGTAACCCCGTGTCCTAACAACACGCTATGAGATTTGCAGTGATGAGCAATTTGGCTGCACCAAACAAAACACGACAGAAATTTAAATACTGCCATTCAGAAGCACAGAATAGTGCACTCACTGCACTCCAGCGAAATGGTAAGGATTATAAACTAATTAATACATATTAAACCTCCTTAACATTATTAATTGTAGATGCTGAATCACTGAGATGTGTTGGCTTGCACTAGGTCACAGTTCTAAAGTTCAATTTCAGACAGTTTATTTTATTTTCCAGATCTGAGATGAACTGCTGCTGCTTTCAGTACTATGGCAGTAAATGTCATGTGAAATGTCATTCAAACTCACATTATTAGCATTTAACACTGAATAAAGCACATGAGGTGTACCTGAGCTGATCATTGTCAGTTTTCTGTTGTTCAGCTGTGAGAAAGAAGCCGTTTCTAAAATATAAATTTCAGGTGTTGTTAGGGACAAAAACTCCTTTTAATATGGAAACAATTCCTTCTATCGCGTGCTGTTGCTTTAAATTGACTTAAAGGGTCACGAAACACCAAAACACATTTGTTGAGCTGTTGACAGTCATATATGTGTCCCACGCTGCTATAAACACTATTAGGACACATATATTTCACTAAAAAGTGAAAATTGGTTGTTTTTGCGTTGTTTTGAGCAAATTCGTTCTTCCGGTTTGAAACGAATTTATGAAACTGCGTCACAGCCATGAGATACTTGCGTGTAATCCAGCGTGGAGAGTGGATGTCTGTACCTGCGAGAACATTGTGACGTCTCTGAGGGTGCGGCATTAATTCATGAGAAAGACTTTGCTCAAACCAATCAGCGCGCTCTACTGTGTATGCGGCGCAACTTTATTAATATGCATGATAGCTTCGGAGAGGTTTTACCTGTTTCAGTGTTCAGATGACAGAGAGACGCTACGCTGTGTTGCCAAAACAAGTGAAAGAACAAGAATTTGGAGTCATGGGTCATCAGTGTTGCATTTATAAGTGTTCTGCGTTTATTAATGTGCTGCAACGAAGGTTTTGTTTTCATTTCCCCGCTATGAGAGCGCAGCTGGACTCAAGTGTGGATTACAGTGCATGCGACAGAAATGTGTTTGTAAGGAACATTTTTTACCCGAGAGCTTTTCACATCTGGAAATGATGAAATCCGGATTTGCAGATCGTCTCCTTTTAAAAAAAGACACAGCTCCAGTGTGATTGTACTGTCTCTATAGATTTGGTAAGTGTGTGTGTGATCAGTGCCCTTTGTTTGTTCATTCAGATGGCAAAGTTCATCGTATCGTCAGCAGTGCTCTTTCAGTTTTTAAAGACAGACCTCAGTCAAAATGATTTAGTTACTGAGTTTACAGTATGTTAATATCACTGCAATATTACAGTATAGTACAATATTATAGACTGAAAGATCCGCTGTAAATGCTGCTCTCCGAATGTAAACACAGCAATCAAATATTGACCGTTGTGTAGGATTTTCGCCATATTTTGTGACAGGATACTCTATACATACACGGCTTTCTGACGCTACCTACCGAGTGCATATTACCGAGATGTGCGGACGATTTTTTTTCTCCCATTCGCCGTGTGGTATCAAACATTACATTAAAACTCCACTGTCCAGCAGTTCCTCGCTTTCAATATCTCGTTTGTCACGGGCGACATGCAGGAAATATTCCTGAATAAAAAGTGAAAGTGCCAAACTGCAGTTAAAGTCGACAAATCAATAATTTGGCAAACGAAACCTCCCATATTTGCAAATCCTTCCCTCTTTCCCTCCCCT
>LR812535.1:5168947-5388947 GCA_903798195.1 Danio kyathit
CAGATTTAGCGTCATGAATAAAACATTTGTGTAAGTCATTGGTGTAGAAGTTTGAATAAATGCATCAAAAGCGTGTGGTTTGTGCATGACAGCAAAATCCTTCCTGTTTACCGCAAACATGCAATGTTTAGCAGCCCAGAGCGGTTCTGTGACTCAAAGGGAATATTTTCTTCACTGCGAACACAACCAGGAGAAGTTTCAGAGGAAGGCTTTAACTAAACATGAGCCGAGTTCTTGACTTTACTACAACTAATACAACAACTGACAAAAGCTTTACTATTAATCAAATGAATTAGCTTTTATTCTGAGGTTTTTATTGTCTGGTTCTCGAATCTGATTGGCTGATAGCAGTGCCATATGCTGCAATAACAGCACTCGTACAGCCTCCAGTTTATTTATACGGATAGTGCCTATTTTAAATATTCATAATTTCGTAAATTCAGCACATCGGTGGCCATCAGCATGTCAAACTGAGCAGAGCAACGACGGTTGACGTTCTGCCACAAGATGGCCTCAGGGGATAAAAATCATGTAAATTTCCAACTACAGCTGATCAAATCATTATAAAGCAGGTAAGTGAAACTCAGTCGATCGCTCTCTGTATGTTGTAGTGCTGTATTTATACCATAGTAATCTGGTAGTGTTTGCTTTGCTTTTTCGGGGTTAATTATGGCTCGTTTCCACTGACTGGCACAGTACGGTATGGTACGGGTCGGTACGGGTCACCTTTATCAGGCTTGCGTTTCCACTACAAAGGGTACCCTTTTGGTGGGCGTGGTGTACGACAGAGTTTCAGTCGACGTCATTCTCGCTCGAATAAATGTCTACAGTAAAGCTGTACGGGTCGTTCACAAGTCATATGAGAAGCACTTCTCACAAAACAGATGCTTTATACATATTAATACTTGTGTATAAATGTTTATTATTAACCTTTCTATGAACATGATTTGATTATAACTGCAGATCAATGACAGTGTGAAATAGCCGACTGTAACAAATAAATAAATAAAATGTAATAAATAAATAAATGCAACATATATGAACACATACAGACCCTTACAGTCTCTGATATGTTACCACTTACAGAAAAACTACACACAGCAGACATTTAGTCCTTATTTGGGTTCAAAAACAACACGCAACATAGCCCACAGTCAGAGCAAACCTCTCATCTGTGTCTGTAATCTTCACCAGCACATGTAGTCTCTGTTAGAGAGTAATTCCGTCATTCCCAGTTCATAATATTCCAAAATGCGATGAACGCGGTAGATTGGTCGTGATACAGTTCGCTGAAACAATTTGCTCCTGTGTTTTGTCGGGCTTCTTTTTTTTTTTGTGCTTCACTCTCGCGTTTGTCCTTTTATTTTCTGAAAAGATAAGATGTCAAAGATACTTCAATAATCACACACACCTTATTATTATCAGCTCAAGAAGTTCATTATATCAAATATAGTCGCGATCGCGAGCTCCCTGGAGAAAGCCAAAACCGCTCGCACTTTTAGACGGCCTCGTAAAACAACAACAGGCTTCTTGGTTTTGTGGCTGTACATCAAGACAACAACAAGGTTTGTTTGAGCTTGGGTCGACCATGGCTCGTTATTATATGCATATAGTTTTACGGTGTAATGTCTCGGGCCTTTGTCATGGCGGTTCCTTTGTTTTCATTCTGGCTAGCTCCACGAGATCGTGACGTATCTCTGTAACCAATCAGCGTTCAGCTGCGTGTGTAGCTCCACCTTTTGGTACCCTTTCTCATGTTTGGTACCCTTTCAAAAGGGTGCAGAAAAAGTGGTACGGTACGGTTCCAAATGGTATGCCATTTGACAGTGTAAAGGGCCATAAAAGCGTACCGAACCGAACACTCTCAGAAATAAAGGTACGAGATCTGTCACTGGGGTGGTACCCTTTCGAAAGGTACAAATTTGTACCTAAAATGTCTATATTAATACCTCAAGGGTATATTAGTTTTATATTAGTACCTAAAAAGTACAAAAGTGTTCCTCTTAAAATTTTTAGGTACTAATATATACTTTTGAGGTACCAATATGGACCCTTCAGGTACAAATGTGTACCTTCTAAAAAGGTACCACCCCAGTGACAGCTTGTGTACCTTTATTTCTGAGAGTGTACCGTACCACTTAGTGGAAATGGGCCATTATTGTGATCTCCCAATTGCGGCATTTCATGCCGTTCAGCCTTACAATCTTAAAATGTGAGCAAAATCACCTGTTTTGTCATCACTTTATACATTACGCTAGATAATCATTCAAATACTAGCTTTAAAGTGACGTTTGTGAAGGAGCAATGGTTTCTGCTGTTCTGATGTCAGCTGCAGATGTGAAGGAATGGCAGAAGAAAGTAGTTCCTCATATAAAAGGATTTTTTAGACTCTCCACGTTTGATTTTCATTTTTATATACACGACTATGACGTCGAACTGTTGTATAAACGCAATATCACACTTATAGCCTGTAGCCTTGAGCCAACGCATGCCTCCCACCAGTGCTATATTTGATATTGCTCATATTAATCATATATATATGTGTGTGTGTGTGTGTGTGTGTGTGTGTATGTAAATATAATAAAAAATAATAAAAAAAAATAATATTTAAGTATGTATAACATATATTATTGGCGACGCAGTGGCGCAGTAGGTAGTGCTGTCGCCTCACAGCAAGAACGTCGCTGGGTCGCAAGTTCGAACCTCGGGTGGGCTGGGTCAGTTGGCGTTTCTGTGTGGAGTTTGCATGTTCTCCCTGCGTTTGCATGGGTTTCCTCCGGGTGCTCTGGTTTCCCCCACAGTCCAAAGACATGTGGTACAGGTGAATTGGGTAAGCTAAAATTGTCCGTAGTGTATGAGTGTGAATGAGTCTGTGGATGTTTCCCAGAGATGGGTTGTGGCAGGAAGGGCATCCGCTGCGTAAAATTGTGCTGGATAAGTTGGCGGTTCATTCCGCTGTGGCGACCCCAGATTAATAAAGGGACTAAGCCGACAAGAAAATGAATGAACATATATTATTGTAAACATATATTTATTTTAAGTTACAAAAATTTGTATTATTTTAGTTTTCGTTCAGCATAACAATCCTAGTTCCAAAGAAAGTATTATATACAGAGAAACTTAAGTAGTAAAACAATTAAACTTAGAGTATATAAGATTATAACTGGCATCCATTCCAACACGGTGGCTCAGTGGTTAGCACTGTTGCCTCACAGAAGGAAGGTCGCTGGTTTGAACCCCGGGTGGGTCAGTTGGCATTTTTGTGTGAAGTTTACGTTTCCTCCAGTTGCTCTGGTTTCCCTCATAACCCAAAGACATGCGCTATAGGTGAATTAAATAAGCTAAATTAGCTGTAGAGTGTCAATGAGTGTGTATGGACGTTTCCCGATACTGGATTGCAGCTGGAAGGGCATCCGCTGTGTAAAACATGCTGGAATAGTTGCAGTTCATTCCAGCTGATAAATAAAGGGACTGAGCCGTAGGAAAATGAATGAATGAATGAATGAACTGGCATCCAAATAATAATTAAAAAGCATATAATATACATGATTTAAACTAATAATAAAATGTCAAAAACATACAACGGATTTCCTAAAACAGAAACGAAAAGGAAAATATTAAATATTAATAAAAAAAATGTAATATATACTAAAATATATATTCTGATATATTGAATAATCTATAATGAATATTCTGCTGTTATTGTGTAGCTGTCATGTTGCAGCTGTTTTCCACATACACTGATCAGAGACATTTAATCTCTAAAATATCACTTCCTGCTTTGCTACTGTTCGGACGTCTTTGCCTACTGCTCCGCTCTTTGCACACCTGCTTTTATATTTTATACCCTAATTTTAACTTGAGCCTATCAGCACAGTGCTCAAACAACACAGCTTGAAGATCAACATCGAATCTACGAATTTCCTGGAATATAGCTTTATTAACAAAAGCGGATTTATCGACCAAACAATCCTCCCGCTTCCAGCTGCTTACATTCCTGAGACTGGAAAACACGGCTGTGAAAATGGCTCTGGATCGCATAACATCAGAATCTCACTGCTGTTCAAACTGCCACAAACTTCTACAAAAGATTGCAGTTCTTGAAACAAAATTACTTGCGATCCGACCAGAACTGCCGGAACATACAGGACTGCTTTATTGTGGACCGTCGCAGCATTCAGCCGGTGAGTTTCATAAATTTACTCCAGCTACTGTTTTGAGGACAGAAAAACAGAATGAAACTATTGAAAATGAGCAAAACAAATGGCATAAACAGGGTGCGAGACCAAAGGGTACTCGCGGGGTCAGATCATACGCTGCTGCATTAGCGTGCTCTACCCCAAATACAGCTCGGACTCAAATACAGCTTCAGAACAGATATGAAGTTTTGAGTAATATGGGTGAAGAATCCCCAAATGCAGTCAGACAGAGATCGCATGTCTCAGCAGCTAATTCTACACGGAACAGAGGCTCAAGGCTGACTAGACAGCGACATTCTGCTCCGATCGCGCCTGAAATAAGAACACTAGTTGTAGGAGATTCAATAATCAGAAATTTTAGGAGCAGAGCTACAATGACATACTGCTTCCCTCATGCAACAGTTTCTGATATAAACAAAGAACTTGAGGAAATTCTGAAAAAGCACGAGAATGCAAAACGGATTATCATCCATGTGGGGAAAAATGATATTCGGAAGGAACAGTCAGAACTGCTCAAGAAAGATTTCTGTGAGCTCTTGGAAACAGTTGAAAGATTGAAGATTCAGCCATTCATCAGTGGACCACTCCCTGCAAGAGGGACAAATATGTTTTCACGGCTTCTTGGCCTAAATGTATGGCTGCAGAAAACATGTAACAGGAAAGGACTGAATTTCATTGACAACTTCAATCTCTTCTGGAATCAAAGACAACTGTTTACATCAGACGGCCTTCATCCAAACAAACTTGGTGCAAAAGTGCTAAAGGACAATATCTATTTCTCCCTCTATCATCCATCAACTGTGTGTGCCACTGAACTCACACACACACCTAGAAAAGGCCTGAATGACCACAGGGCCTCAAATCAGCTCCCGAGTGGACTTGGGGCTGACGCATCACACAAGGACAGTGATAACGCTACGCAGCCAAAACAAGTATTACTGATAGAGACACAATCGCTTCCCCTGTGCTCAACACAAACAGACTGTGACGCATCAGAACAGCATCAAGTCTCGTCACTCAACAATGATCATCAGGAAAACAGCCAGGAAAACCTATTTCAGCAGCCAGAATCTCCAAACCCACAGCCTCTGTCACCAGACACATTCTCACTGTCACCCTGCTCGCCTCTCTTGGGTTTTACAAAAAAGATGGAGGAACTGGTGTATGCTGGAACTAAACTTTCACACTCCATTGCCGCAAGCCCCCAGCTATCAACCAAAAAGCGGCCTGCTCCACAACCGCCTCTGAGCCCACCTGGAAGAGCCCTCTGACTTTTGCCACACCGCCAGGGCCCAACCAACGCCCCATCATCAGCTGGTGAACACAACAGCTCACAGTGATGTGTGTCGGGGGCCTGCTTAGATAACAGTGTCTTTATCAAATGTTTACAGAACAAGCAGGAACCCAGTATGCCTGTATCCTCTACGCAGATATGTGTTGTTTTATGTGAAAGAAAACCGAAGACTTATTCAGGCCGTATAGCAAATCATTCAAATTTGGTGTCTATTAAATGTAATTCTGAGACTACTGTAGGGAAAACAGCTAAAACTGTAAAGTTAGCACTTTTAAACATCCGATCACTTAACAATAAGTCACTTTTAGTCAATGATTTTATCAATACAAATTGCCTTCATTTTATGCTTTTAAATGAAACTTGGCTAGATGACAGTTGTAGCGCAGCAGTTCTGAATGAAACGGCTCCTTTAAACTTTGATTATTTGAGTGTTTGCAGAGTTAATAGGAGAGGTGGAGGCATCGCTGCCCTGTTTAAAGATGTCTATGAGTGTAAACAAGTGTCATTTGGTGACTATCTGTCCTTTGAATATCTGAGTATAGCACTAAAAGGTGCTCCACGAATTTTACTGATTATTATCTACAGACCTCCAAAATATTCTCCAACTTTTATTGATGATTTTACAGAGTTGTTATCAATAGTAACCTCTGAGTTTGACTATTTTACTATTGCTGGGGATTTTAATATTCACATTGATAATCCAGAAATCAATGCTGTAAAAGAACTCATGAATGTCTTTAACACTTTTGATCTGACTCAGCATGTTCAAGGACCCACACACAATCGTGGACACACTCTTGATCTACTTATAACTAAGGGTCTACACATTTCATCGACTATTGTTAAGGATGTTGCACTATCTGATCATTTCTGTATTTTCTTTGATATATTGATCACTCCAGCCATTAAAGACAGATCTGTCTCTGTCAGAAAGAGATACATAAATGAGAACACTAGTGAGCTGTTTATGAAGGCCATATCACTAGCACCAAGCATATCTGCAGACTCTGTTGACTCTCTCCTTGATTTGTTTAACTCTAAAGTTAAGAATGTCATAGATGACATTGCTCCTGTTAAAGTCAGGAAGAAAACAGGGATGAAAAACGGGCCTTGGAGAAGAACAACAGCAGTTCAAATGTTGAAACGACAGTGCAGAAAAGCTGAGCGTATGTGGAGGAAGACGAAACTAGTAGTCCACTATAATATCTATAAAGACAGTCTTCATGCTTTTAATGTGAAACTAAAAACCGCTAGGCAGACTTTCTTTTCAAGCCTTATAAACAGCAATCTAAATAATACTCGCTTCCTCTTTGCAACGGTAGAGAGACTCATAAACCCCCCCAGTACGATTCCCAGTGAACTAATCTCGGAAAGTAAATGTAATGAGTTCGCTCATTTCTTTACTGATAAGATCAATAATATCAGAAAGGCAATCAGCTCATCTAATCAGCCAAGTTGTATCGAAGTCGGACAAACTCAACCACAACTTAAGAAATCAGACATTATGTCTGATTTCATGGCAATTAATGGTAAAATCTTAGAGGAGATCTTACAAATTATGAAAACATCAACCTGCAGTCTTGACACGCTCCCCACATCATTCTTCAAAACGGTGTTTAACTGTTTAGAAATGGATCTCCTAAAAGTGGTAAATGCTTCACTTCTGTCAGGGACTTTTCCAAATTCACTTAAAACTGCAGTTGTTAAACCACTCTTGAAAAAGAGCAACCTGGATAATACACTATTGAGCAGTTACAGGCCAATCTCAAATCTCCCTTTCATTGGCAAAATCATTGAAAAAGTTGTTTTCAACCAGGTTAACACGTTCTTAAACTCCAAGGGGTGTTTAGACAATTTTCAATCTGGTTTCAGAGCACATCACAGTACAGAGAGCGCTCTTATAAAGATAATCAATGATATCCGCCTAAATACAGATTCAGGTAAACTAACAGTGCTGGTATTGCTCGATCTTAGTGCTGCATTTGACACTGTCGATCACAGCATACTTCTGGATAGGCTGGAAAATTGGGTTGGGCTGTCTGGGACGGTCCTCAAATGGTTTAGATCTTACCTTGAAGGGAGAGGTTACTATGTCAGTATAGGTGACCATAGGTCGAGGTGGACACCCATGACATGTGGAGTCCCACAAGGCTCGATTCTGGCACCTCTCCTGTTCAACCTTTATATGCTCCCTCTGAGCCAAATAATGAGAAAGAACCAAATTTCCTACCACAGCTATGCTGATGACACTCAGATCTACTTAGCCTTACTGCCTAATGACTACAGCCCTATTGACACCCTCTGCCAATGCATTGATGAAATGAACAGTTGGATGTGCCAAAACTTTCTTCAGTTAAACAAAGAGAAAACTGAAGTCATTGCGTTTGGGAACAGAGATGAGGTTCTCAAGGTGAATGCGTACCTTGGCACTAGGGGTCAAACAACAAAAAATAAGGTCAAGAATCTTGGTGTGACTCTGGAGTCAGATCTGAGTTTCAGTAGTCATGTCAAAGCAGTTAGTAAATCAGCATACTATCATCTCAAAAACATTGCAAGAATCAGATGCTTTGTTTCCAGTGAAGACTTAGAGAAACTTGTTCATGCTTTCATCAGCAGCAGGGTGGATTACTGTAACGGCCTCCTCACGGGCCTTCCCAAAAAGACAGTCAGACAGTTGCAGCTCATCCAGAACGCTGCGGCCAGGATTCTGACCAGAACCAGGAAATCAGAGCACATCACACCTGTCCTCAGGTCTCTACACTGGCTCCCAGTTACATTCAGAATAGATTTTAAAGTACTATTACTTGTCTATAAATCACTAAATGGCCTAGGACCTCAATACATTACAGATATGCTCACTGAATACAAGCCTAATAGATCACTCAGATCTTTAGGATCATATAAACTAGAAATTCCAAGAGTTCAGTCAAAGCAAGGTGAATCGGCTTTCAGCTACTACGCCCCTCGCTGCTGGAATCAGCTTCCAGAAATGATCAGATGTGCTCCAACATTAGGCACGTTCAAATCCAGACTGAAAACACATCTGTTTAGCTGTGCCTTTACTGAATGAGCACTGTGCTACGTCCGACAAATTGCACTTTTAAGTTTTTCTCTTCTTTTTCATTTTTTTACAACCTGTTTTAACACATTTTTGTCTGTTTTTATCTGTTTTTTATTATCTGTTTTTATTTTATTTTTTCTTATACTTGTTTCTTCTATTCCTGTTTATGTAAAGCACTTTGAATTGCCACTGTGTATGAAATGTGCTATATAAATAAACTTGCCTTGCCTTGCCTTGCCTAAAATTTCCCACAAAATAAAAACAATATGGATTTTGAATCAAACAATTGAGTTCATGAAGATTTCATGTTGCCAAAATGCATGAGCATTAGTCATTCACTAACATATTTCCCCAGAAAGCAGCATCAGTAAATGATTATTTCATAATTTATTCCCCTCTTTCCTCATATTGCACTTGTTATTTCCTCTCCTCTCATTTATTACAGTAATAGTCAATAGTTTTGGTGCAGCAGTGAGCCAGTTCCTCATGAATATGCATTTCTCCCTGGAAGGGGCCCGAAAGGCAAACAGGTTTTGCGAGAGGTTCAGAAAGGTCACGCACAAGGCATGGGATTTCTTCACTAGCTCTTTACATGGCTGAACCACAGGACCTGAATGAGGCCATTATATGCATTGACTCTCCGCAGGAAAACAAACTTTGTCAGGGTCTGTTCATTAGCACCTCACACTTTGTCTGAGGGCCTGCTGTGCTGGGGCCGCGAGGGGACCAGAATCAAACACAAGCACACTTTATAGACTTCAAGAGCCTCTGTATTGTTTACATGCGTCCTACACACTATGAAGAACACGAGGAGCAGTGCGTTTACTGCTGATTAGTATGCACCTTTCATTATAATAAATATAGTTGAAGTCAGAATTATTCGTCCTCCTGTGAATTTTTATTTCTTTTTCCAAATATTTGCCAAATGATGTTTAACAGAGCGAGGAAATTTTCACAGTATTTCCTATAATATTTTTTCTTCTGAAGAAATTCTTATTTGTTTTATTTCGGCTAGAATGAAAGCAGTTTTAAATTTTAAAAACCATTTTTGGTCAATATTATTAGCCCCTTTAAGCAGTATTTATTTTTGGATTGTCTACAGAACAAACCACTATACAATAACTTGCCTAAATACCCTAACCTGCCTAAATAACCTAGTTAATCCTTTAAATGTCACTTTCAACTGTATAGAAGTGTCTTGAATAATATCTAGTCAAATATTATGTGCTGTCATCATGGCAAAGATAAAATAAATCAGTTATTAGAAATGAATTAATAAAACTATTATGCTTAGAAATGTGTTGAGAAACCTACTCTCCGTTAAACAGAAATTGGGGAAAAATATATAGGGGGCTAATAATTCTGACTTAAACTGTATCTTATTACGGAGCAAAAAAAAAACATTCTGTACACATGTTATTTTTACATTAAAGAGCCCCTATTACACATTAAAAAGGGTCATATTTCGGTTTTATGGGTCTCCAACAACAGGCTGATCTGCATGCAAGGTCAAAAAACCCTTTCATGGTCTGACAATATGCATTTATTTTTACCTAAATATCCCAGCGACTCCCATATGAATCAATCAGCGATTTACTTGTTCCCAAACCCCTCCTTAGCGTGAAGCTAATCTGCGCTGATTGGACTGATGACAGCCTGTTGCGATTGATCGAAAGCGTTCAGCGCGAGACAGTAAAATGCCCAGCGCGGATTATCAAGCCCCCAGATCGCCAAAACATTGGTATAGGATCCGATCGCAGCGGACGCCCCAAAACACGCTTCATAGTAAACTTACAAACACCACAGTAAACAGTACCCGGTTCTCAACAGTGTTATTCAGACACCTCAGCGCCGAAAGCAGTGCAGTTAAACACCAGCATATTGCTCTATTCTTAAGTATGACACACATTCAGTATTAATCCACACAGCAGCAATAGCTAAACTATTCTGAACCTTGACCACTGCACGTGTGTAGGAACAGCTAATGGTGGCCATAGCAATGACAAACGGCAGTGGAACGAGCTCACAGACGCATTTAAATCCGTAAACAAAGCAGCACGCGTCGCGTTTTCAACGTGGCATTAGACGCGATATGAGAATATAAAGAGTTAACCTGATATAGTACAAGCGGTAACAAAACATGTAGATCATTTCTATGTGCAACCATTGCTGTGGCATCTCTTGCGTGAAGTGTTATATGATCTCAGGGCTTACCTGTACTCTGCCCAACGATCACATCCCCAGCCCGATGGTTGTAGCGCTCACCAGCGCTCCTCCTCTGTCCTCTGTCAAGCTATCTCCGCGGGCTCCCATCGCGCTTACCCTGAGCCTTCGTAAGCCTTTCCAGTGCAGTGCACCAGCCCGAAGCCCAGCGTGCAGCAGCATACCTTTGTTTGACTGTGTGCCCATTGAACTGTCCTTATTTTGCCCGCACCCCTGGTGTATTGTCTGTCCATTAAAAGATGGAGGAAGAAACTAATCCATGAGCTGTGTACTGATAGATCGCCCACTGTAAGCGTGCAGATTGCTGAAGCACTCCTTTCCCTCACACTTCCAATAATATCCAGGTAAGCACAGCGTCTTCATGATTTCAGGATCTGTTTGTCTTTGCTGCTGTGTTAGTGGGCGGGGCCGCAGGTTTAAATTTGCGCGCGCAACCATTATGTTTTGTATCCACATCACGCCGAAACAGATATATATATATATATATATATATACTAAAATATGCAAAATTGTATTATTAGATGGCCCAGCTCTGCTCTTATTGGTTGCTATGTTGCTGTTATCAGGGGCGCCGCTGGCCACCATGGGCCCTCTGACAAGCAAATTCTATCTAAAGTGAAAAAAAAAAGAAGGGGGGGGTGCGAGGTGTCGCGGATGAAAGTTAAGAGCTGGGGTGGGGTTATGGGGTAAATGTGGCGGGCTTTCCCCCCCTAGCAGCGCCCCTGGCTGGGTTGTTATTATGAGGCATTCACACCAGACGTGTCTTGCGTGAATAAATTACAGTGTTCACGCATAAATAGACTCGAGTTTACTCGCTTCAGGCTATCACGCGTCAAATTTGCTTCATTCATGCAACAAATTCACTTCACAATAGACATAGATTTACGTCATATGCAGGCTTCGGTCTCCCAGGTGACTCTAGCTTCATTGCTAAATGGCTAACATGGATTTTATTAAGATAGAAGCTGTGCTTTATGTGCTTTAGGAAGGCTGAAAAACAGTGTAGATGTCCACTAGAGCCTTTCAGAGATGCACCCAGCTCTGTGAGTTCAATAACTCCTTCAGAAACTACACCAGGATGATGGAAGCATTCAGCGGTGCTTCAGACTGAGCCGAGCCCAGTTTGATGAGCTGTTGTCAGGTGTCAGCAGGAGGATTTTTCCTCAGGACACTAACAACAGGCGCTACGTCATAATCACGGCCATACTAGAGCAAGCTCCTGATTGGTTAACGTGCTGTGTATGTCCATCAAAGTGATCAGATTTTCCAGCTTGAGCAATTCACATAATTTCCACCGCCCCATTTGCTATTCGCGTTTTTGCATTGACTTGAAATGTAAATCACTCACGCTTGACGCTTCATCCGCATCTGGTGTGAGCGCACCATTAGTCAGATTGTCCTGGTCTGCTGTTATTGGTCAGATGGAAAAGTCTGTTTTGACTGGT
This sequence comes from Danio kyathit, assembly GCA_903798195.1. Lineage (NCBI taxonomy): Eukaryota > Metazoa > Chordata > Actinopteri > Cypriniformes > Danionidae > Danio > Danio kyathit. The sequence goes on from LR812535.1 coordinate 5,181,170, forward strand.
TGCTATGCTTTTGCGATTGGACAAATGGCCCTACTTTGCTCTGATTGGTTGTTATTGGTCAGATGGTCCTACACTGATTGGTTGTTATTGGTCACATGGTGCTACTCTGCTCTGATTGGTCAGATGATCCTACAATGCTTTATTTGATCAGATGAGTCAACTTTTCTTTGTTTGGTCAGATGTCCAAGTCTGTGATTGGACAGATGGTCCTGCTCTGCACTGATTGGTCAGATGACCCTACTCTGAAAATATTCTAAGATAATATTCTGTTCTAATTATGTTTCTAAATCTGTCCTAATGTTTAGACAATTTTTAATCTGGTTTCAGAGCACATCACAGTACAGAGAGCGCTCTTTTAAAGATAATCAATGATTTCCGCCTAAATACAGATTCAGGTAAACTAACAGTGCTGGTATTGCTCGATCTTAGTGCTGCAATTGACACTGTTGATCACAGCATACTTCTGGATAGGCTGGAAAACTGGGTTGGGCTGTCTGGGACGGTCCTCAAATGGTTCAGATCTTATCTTGAAGGGAGAGGTTACTATGTCAGTATAGGTGACCATAGGTCAAGGTGGACACCCATGACATGTAGAGTCCCACAAGGCTCAATTCTGGCTCCTCTCCTGTTCAACTTTTATATGCTCCCTCTGAGCCAAATAATGAGAAAGAACCAAATTTCCTACCACAGCTATGCTGATGACACTCAGATCTACTTAGCCTTGTTGCCTAATGACTGTTGCTATGATGTTGTGATTGGTCAGATGGTCGTACTCTGCTCTGAATGGTTGCTATGCTGTTGTGATTGGTCAGATAGTCGTACTCTGCTCTGACTGGTTGCTATGCTGTTGTGATTGGTCAGATGGTCGTACTCTGCTCTGACTGGTTGCTATGATTGGTCAGATGGCTCTACTCTGCTCTGACTGGTTGCTATGCTGTTGTGATTGGTCAGATGGTCGTACTCTGCTCTGACTGGTTGCTATGATGTTGTCATTGGTCAGATGGTCGTACTCTGCTCTGACTGGTTGCTATGATTGGTCAGATGGCTCTACTCTGCTCTGACTGGTTGCTATGCTGTTGTGATTGGTCAGATGGTCGTACTCTGCTCTGACTGGTTGCTATGCTTGGTCAGATGGCTCTACTCTGCTCTCACTGGTTGCTATGCTGTTGTGATTGGTCAGATGACCCTATTCTGCTCTGACTGGTTGCTATGATGTTGTGATTGGTCAGATGCCCCCTACTCTGCTCTCACTGGTTGCTATGCTGTTGTGATTGGTCAGATGGCCCTACTCTGCTCTGACTGGTTGCTGTGATTGGTCAGATGGCCCTACTCTGCTCTGACTGGTTGCTAAGATTGGTCAGATGGCCCTACTCTGCTCTCACTGGTTGCTATGATTGGTCAGATGGCCCTACTCTGCTCTCACTGGTTGCTATGCTGTTGTGATTGGTCAGATGGCCCTACCCTGCTCTGACTGGTTGCTATGATGTTGTGATTGGTCAGATGGTCGTACTCTGCTCTGACTGGTTGCTATGATCGGTCAGATGGCTCTACTCTGCTCTGACTGGTTGCTATGCTGTTGTGATTGGTCAGATGGTCGTACTCTGCTCTGACTGGTTGCTATGCTTGGTCAGATGGCTCTACTCTGCTCTCACTGGTTGCTATGCTGTTGTGATTGGTCAGATGACCCTATTCTGCTCTGACTGGTTGCTATGATGTTGTGATTGGTCAGATGCCCCCTACTCTGCTCTCAATGGTTGCTATGCTGTTGTGATTGGTCAGATGGCCCTACTCTGCTCTGACTGGTTGCTAAGATTGGTCAGATGGCCCTACTCTGCTCTCACTGGTTGCTATGATTGGTCAGATGGCCCTACTCTGCTCTCACTGGTTGCTATGCTGTTGTGATTGGTCAGATGGCCCTACTCTGCTCTCAATGGTTGCTATGCTGTTGTGATTGGTCAGATGCCCCCTACTCTGCTCTCAATGGTTGCTATGCTGTTGTGATTGGTCAGATGGCCCTACTCTGCTCTGACTGGTTGCTAAGATTGGTCAGATGGCCCTACTCTGCTCTCACTGGTTGCTATGATTGGTCAGATGGCCCTACTCTGCTCTCACTGGTTGCTATGCTGTTGTGATTGGTCAGATGGCCCTACTCTGCTCTGACTGGTTGCTATGATTGGTCAGATGGCCCTACTCTGCTCTCACTGGTTGCTATGCTGTTGTGATTGGTCAGATGGCCCTACTCTGCTCTGACTGGTTGCTATGATTGGTCAGATGGCCCTACTCTGCTCTGACTGGTTGCTATGCTGCTGTTATTGGTCAGATAGCCCTACTCTGCTCTCACTGGTTGCTATGATTAGTCAGATGGCCCTACTCTGCTCTCACTGGTTGCTATGCTGTTGTGATTGGTCAGATGGCCCTACTCTGCTCTGACTGGTTGCTATGATTTTTTCAGATGGCTCTACTCTGCTCTCACTGGTTGCTATGCTGTTGTGATTGGTCAGATGGCCCTACTCTGCTCTGACTGGTTGCTATGATTGGTCAGATGGCTCTACTCTGCTCTCACTGGTTGCTATGCTGTTGTGATTGGTCAGATGGCCCTACTCTGCTCTCACTGGTTGCTATGATTAGTCAGATGGCCCTACTCTGCTCTCACTGGTTGCTATGCTGTTGTGATTGGTCAGATGGCCCTACTCTGCTCTGACTGGTTGCTATGATTGGTCAGATGGCCCTACTCTGCTCTGACTGGTTGCTATGCTGCTGTTATTGGTCAGATAGTCCTACTCTGCTCTCACTGGTTGCTATGATTGGTCAGATGGCCCTACTCTGCTCTCACTGGTTGCTATGCTGTTGTGATTGGTCAGATGACCCTACTCTGACTGGTTGCTATGATTGGTCAGATGGCCCTACTCTGCTCTGACTGGTTGCTATGCTGCTGTTATTGGTCAGATAGTCCTACTCTGCTTTGATTGGTCAGATGGCTCAACTTTGCTCTAACTGGTTGCTTTAGTCAGATTTGGTTTTGCTTTGGTTTATCTCTGTCGTGATTGGCAGGATGATACATTTGTTTGAAAGCAGGGCATTCAATGAAGACCACAAATTGATATTATATAAATTGGTAGCAAACATACATAGAATTGAGCAGGAAGTAAATCTGAAATTATGCACGACTTGTTTCAAGCAATTCTTTTAGGTGACAAAACTTTTTATCCGCTGTTGATCTTTAAAATAAGCAGTTCTTCAGCTACATTACACACTAGATGAATGTTCATGTCCAAAAAAAAGAGCATAATTAGGACACTATCATCATGCAAAGCAATGACATTTACACATTTTAAGTGATACTTAAGCATGTAAATACGTTTCATTGAAGTCTGTTAAAATCTGTTTGCTTTGCCTGTTGATCTAGATCTGTCATATGACTAGCGCTGACACAGCAGGTCACCAGTTATCTCAATATAACCTCGCCTGCGCACCGCAGAAACAGAGCTGCATTGAAGGATATCATTTCGAAACACTGTGTGGCCATGAAGAATCTAACCAAACGTGCCCGCATCACACAGCTGTTATTCTAATTTGTTTGAGCGTTTGCAAATAGCACAGAGACCGCATCACCCATAAAAGTTAGCAGAGGTTTCGCTTAACAAGGCGCTTTTGTCTGACCAGAGGAGGGCACTTGTTCAAACACACAAACCAAAGTGAAGAAAACAAAAGTGGCTCATCTGCAGAGAGATGGAGCTTTCGGCTCTCGTCACTCAAAATGGCATACTGGGATCCTTATCATACTAGTTTTGCAGAAGTAATGTGGGGAAAGGATATTTAGATGATTATGTTTGTAAAAGTGTGCATTATATACATATAAATACACTGTATTATACCTATAGACATCACCTTGTTGGAAAGGGCACTATATAGTGTATAACTGCAGGTTAATTGTTTATATACTGTCCGCACTTTCTTAATTTTTCTCATTTTGACTGTAACAAGCAAAAGATGGGATAATGCAACACATTGGACTTTGTTTTTATTATTAAGTTAAAATATTAAATATTGTGATAATATGTCATTTTTAAATATAAATGAATGCATTATTTATGCTTTGTGATGGACTTAATGCATTTTATGATTTACAAATAACTTTAACCATATAACATTTTATACATCCTAAAATAAATTGTTATATATTTACAAATCATAATGCATTAAGAACCATTATCTTTCAGATGTCCCAAACAAAATTATGCAAATAGAGTTTCCCAGCTTCTGGGGTTTCCTCACAATACGTCATAAGCAGTAATTTGCAAGTAATCAGCAGCCACGCCTCCGTTTTCAGATGTCTCCGTTTTCCCCCATCCACACTGAGACGGAGCAGCAGCGTTTTAGAATGAAAACGACCTCTTTAGTGTTTTTAAAATGCTCCATTTTTGGGGCTCGAAAACTCCGGCGTAGTGTGGGCGGATGGCATAACCGTAGCAAAACTTATGCGTTTTAAAACGAAAACGCATTAGTGTAAACGGGGCCTTAGACTGAAACTTTCTGTCGTACACCACACCATTGGTACACTTTCGGCAGTGGAAACACAAGCCTGATAAAGGTGACCCGTATCGACCCGTACTGTACCATATTGTACCACTCAGTGGAAACGGGCCATAAATAGCTTACTTTAAACCTTTAGTAATGCATTTGTTTGCATAATCACCTATTTTCATTGACAAAGCAAAAAATAAAGTCTAATATTTGCATGAAAATTGCTAGCTTTAAAATATTGTAGGTGACTTGTGTAAAAGTATGTGTAGCAGGGTGGAATAGCCCTTTATTGGCTGGTGTAACACTAGTTTGTGGAGCCTATGAGGATCTGGTTGACTATCGTTGTGGTTTCTATTGGCTGGGTCAAGCTGGGTCATCGGACCTATCAGATTCTAGTTAGGAAAATATAAAGGTGGAGCGCTTTTGGTAAACTCCGTATGTGTCATCGGTGTTGCCGTCCTTTTTCCTGATGGGTGAACCCTTCCGGTTGGAAGTGACGGATTGACTGGTTTTGTCTTCGGCTGCTCTGCATCAGATGCTGTTCGTTTGGCGTGATTTCTGCCTGCTATGACTCCCGGCGCTTTGATGTGCGTTGGAGGCTTCCGATTTAGTGTTTACCAATGACTTCCGATGTTTGAAGAGTGATGCCATGTCCTAACATCTGTGCGGTGACTGTGCACAAGGGTTTTTTTATAATTAGCGGCGGCCGAGTCTGACAACCGTGGTGGCAGCGCTGCTGTTTTGCCGGAGCCTTATTTCGTGATTTTTTTTGTATATTATGATTTCTTTGTCTTGGATTGTTATATTTGTATTGTGATTTTTGTCTGGTTGTTATGCATTTGAGTGAGTGATTTTTGCTAATTTTCTTCTGTTTAGGTCTATTCTAAATTATTTTTTTTATTTTTTTGGTTTATATGTTTTGTAATTGTCTTTGTATTTTCTTTTGAAATTTATTTGGGTTGTAGGGCGGTCGATCCAGCTGAGTGTATTGCATTGGTGTGTGTGTATACAGTACACCGAGTGTTGTGCTGAATAGATTTGCGGTGTAGAATAAGTTGCTGTGTATTCACAGGGCGGTGTGTGTGTGTATTCCTTTGTGTGGATATTTGCAAACTCTGCTGGTACCCTGCTCTATTGTTCCAGATTGTTTTTTTTTTTCATAAATCGTACACTAATGGCTCATGCTAAAGTAGATCTTGTGTGTTTTTAACTTTTGTATTTCAATAAAGTGCCTTTTTTTGAGTTTACGTCTCCATGCTCACCCTGCTTTGGCTACAAACCTGGGTGCCTGTTGGTTGTGGTAGTGATAATAAATTAAAATAATAACAATAATTATTATTATTGTTGTTAATCCCGGAATAACCGGGTGGCGTAGTCGTTTAGGTGTTGATTTAATTACTTGCCCCCCGCCACATATGCATTAAACAGCCAGCATTTGCCCATGAACCAACATAATCAGGGTTAGAGATGTGCACAAACCCCTAACTGTGAGTATTAAACGTTTGCAAACATCTTCGCTTATGAAAAAAGCCCTTAGTATCGTATGCATCTCAGCTGTAGTCTGTTTAGATTTGTTCAGCCGTGATCTGGCAACGCTCTGCGTGTCTGTTTCTGAAATACTGCCTCTGGCTGCGGCCCAGCCTGTATGGCTTTAGCTTTGGTTTCTGCACGCTGAAATCCTTTGGGGGAAGTCAGTGTGGGACAGGGTGTGTCCTGCTGAAGCTGCGGTCCCTGTGACAAGACACCGGCTGAGCGTCTCTCTGCGCACGCACACACACATACACATCTGCACCTGTGTGTCTAGACAGACTCGTTCCCCTGCACACAAGCCTGATGCCTCTCTGAGGAGAGAATAAGAGTGCGTCGAGAGAGAGATTTATTTTTTACAAGTTCTCACATACGATTTCTTTCCTCTTTGCTACAACCGAACATAAATAATGCATGAAGTGCATGTAGGAAATGCTGAGAGCATAATTCACCCTCTGAGTGCTGCTCTGTGCATTCACACTGTATGGTGTTGCTATGTGTTGGTTAGGCTGTTTTGGTAGTTGCAATGTGTGCTTGACTATGCAAAACTCACCACTTTGATTATAGTGTGTCGCTATGGAGTTGCTAGGGTGTTCTGGATAGTCACCAATTCATGTTTGCCGGTGCAGAACTTGCTAGCATGATGCTAGAGTGTTGGTATCAAGTGTGCCACAAGCCTGCTTTTGAGTGGAGGTCTCGGCCGTTAGATCGCCCCCTGGGGGCTGGCTGTAGTACAAGTCATAAAGCCCGCCTCCTCCGTGTTAATGAAAGAGACATGAGAGCAAATAAAAAAATTAATTACACTTGCAATAAATTGTTCCGAAAGATGGTTCTGGTCAGTTAAGGCACTGGTTATCAGCTGATATAGGTGCAGATCTTCATTTCTGTAAAGAATATGTTTTGAGCAGTGATTTAATGCTGGGCGTGTCATCGTGATTGACAGCTGTGATTGACAGTTTCTCAAAGCAGACGTCGGAGCTTCGGCAGGAGACTGAAGTGTTGTTATTCGATTTCTGTGTTATTTTACCATGATAAAACGAGTTGCTCAACAGTAAACTATAGTTTCTGACATACAGGATCTGGTGGAACACTGTTTATTCGGTAAGGTTAGGGCTTTATCAGTTTGCTGAGACACGCCTAACCATCCAGATAGCAAAATACACTCGGGCCAGTTCCGGCTAGACTCTCGCCTGCCAGAGACTTACCCCTCGGCCCGACTCCGTCTGCTGTACCTACTCAGGCCGGATGCCTGTGGACTCACTGCCCGATTCTGGCCGAGTCAATCGGGCCAGATGCGGCAGCCGTTAGCGAGCCGACGCTGCCACATCGGAGCCAGAATCGGCCCGCGAGTAATGTGCGCTGCGGCCCGGAGCTGGCGCGATAAAATCTTCATTATATAAAACCTCACCTTTGTTTACATTATTACAACCATTTGTGTTGATAAAACAGCAAATGCAGGCTACTATGTAAACGCAAAGTGTACATTAGCGAGCCTTTGTTATAGTGCAGACACCAGCGGTCAAGTGAGAAGTTCGGTGGGCGTGGTTGATTTGATGAACAAGCGTTTGGTTGGAAGTTCGATTCTGCAGCTCCTCCTCTGGCTCCAGCAGGCAGTCCTTCTGCGCATGCCCAGACTCCAATTTCAGCAGTCTTTTGCTACACATTGTGCCCGTCACGAGGCATTTTTTTCCTTCACAGCGCTTAATGAAAAATGCCGTTGTCCCGTTGTCCATATTTTATACAGTCATTGGTTGGTATGTGTTTTTTGTGTGTACTATTCTTACTTATGATTTTGCAATGGTGTGTATATATTCTTGCGGAGTTGTTAGGGTGTTTGGGGTTGTTCCCTCGGCATATCTCAACATTATCTATGCATTTCGTTAGTGAAGATATTGAGTTCTGTGCATTCATATGGTCTTGCTGTGTGGTGGTTAGGGGGTTTTAGTAATTGTAATATGTGCTTCAATTCAATTCAATTCATCTTTATTTGTATAGCGCTTATACAATGTAGATTGTGTCAAAGCAGCTTCACATCGAAGATTATAGTGAATTGAAATAGTGTCAGTTCAGTTTTCAGAGATTAAGTTCAGTTCAGTTTAGCTCAGTTCAGTGTGGGTTAATAATCACTACTGAGAGTCCAAACACTGAATAGCAAATCCATCGATGCGCAGCTCTACAGATCCCGAATCATGCAAGTCAGTGGCGACAGCGGCGAGGAAAAAACTTCACCAATTGGCGAAAGCGAAGGTTTAAAAAACCTTGAGAGAAACCAGGCTCAGTTGGGCACGACCATTTCTCCTGTGGCCAAACGTCTTGTGCAGAGCTGCAGTTTAGGCGCAGGAAGCTGGACCTCAGCGGAGACTCGTCTGTCCTTGGAGCATCACAGGAGTCAGTCTCATGTTCTCACTCCACGATGACCACCACAGCAGCTGCTCAGGATATGGCCTGGTCCAGAAAACCTTGGGATCATCTCGTGCTTGACCATGCAAAACTCACCACCGTGATTATGGGGTGTTGCTACAGTGTTGCTAGGGTGTTCTGGGTAGTCAACTATGCATCTTTGCCCATGCAGATCTTGGTAGCATGATGCTAGGTTGTTGGTATGTGCTTTTCTGTTGTCCACTATGCTTACATGAAGGGATAGTTCACCCAAAAAAAGAACATTTACTCACTATTTACTTGCCCTCAAGTGGTTCCAAACCGATGTTGTTATGATGTATCCTAGCATACCCAAACCTGCCACCATGATGTTGCTTTTTAGTTTAAGTGTTGTTCTATTCATTTTTAAGGTGTTGCTATAAGGTGCTAGGGTGTTTGGGCTGCAACCAGCGCATGTTTGCCCATGCAAATCCAAGTATATAATAGTGTCTAAATCAGGGGTGTCCAAACTCGGTCCTGGAGGGCCGGTGTCCTGGAAAGTTTATCTCCAACGTGCTTCAACACACCTGCCAGGAAGTTTCTAGTATATCCAGTAAGAGCTTGATTAGCTGGTTCAGGTGTGTTTGATTAGGGTTGGAGCTAAACTCTCCAGGACAGCCCTGGTCTAAATAGTGTAGTATAAATAGTGTAAGTAGTGCATTCACACTGAACATTCTAAAAATAATAAATGCACTTTAAATGATGAACTCACTGGTGACGCAGTAGGTAGTGTTGTCGCCTCACAGCAAGAAGGTCGCTGGTTCGAGCCTCGGCTGGGTCAGTTGGCGCTTCTGTGTGGAGTTTGCATGTTCTGCCTGCGTTCGCGTGGGTTTCCTCTGGGTGCTCCGGTTTCCCCCACAGTCCAAAGACATGCAGTACAGATGAATTGGGTAGGCTAAATTGACCCTAGTGTATGAGTGTGAATGAGTGTGTGTGGATGTTTCCCAGAGATGGGTTGCAGCTGGAAGGGTATCCCCTGCGTAAAAACGTGCTGGATAAGTTGGCGGTTCATTCCGCTGTGGCGACCCCAGATTAATAAAGGGACTAAGCCGAAAAGAAAATGAATGAATGAATGATGCACTCAACAGATAAACAGAAGTGTGGATTGTTGAGCACTTCATGCACTCACTGCTTTGCTGATGTAGGAGAAGGGGAGGGGTTTATGATGAAGGGGAGGGTCTATCTAATGCATTACTTTATTTATTTTGGATTGTGCAAGCAAAACTCTACTATGCAAATGATCATGCCGTCTCCCTATGGTGAATGTGGTTGTATTCGTTACAAGTACTACTTGATAGTTTGGTCTTTTATTTCACACGATCAACTGGGAAATGGTTTGATTTTCGGTTTAGTAAAAGCATTATGGCTCATTTCCACTGACTGGTACAGTACAGTACGGGTCACCTTTATCAGGCTTGCGTTTCCACTACTAAGGGTACCCTTTTGGTGGGCATGGTGTACGACAGAAAGTTTCAGTCGACGTCATTCTCGCTCGAATAAATGTCTACTGTACAGCAGGGGTCATCAACTACATTTGTCAGAGGGACAACCCCCAAGAAGAAAATCAAATAAAAATCTCATTTTGGCTTAACATTATGTTTAATGTTTATACTTTTTAATTATTATACTTTTGCGATTTTTTTGACAGATATTGCGATTTCGATTTGATTTGTGATTTAATTTTGTAGTCAAGTGAATAATTCAATAATCTGTATTTTAGCTTCTTACTGCTAAAATGCAGTGAGTGTTAGTTAAAAAAGGAGCTTAAAAGATATTAACTTATATTAGCAAACATCTCTGAAATTGTACTTATATATATATATATATATATATACAGTATATATATATATGTGTGTGTTTGTGTGTGTGTAATGAAAGATAATAAATTTGTATATTAAAAGTATATTTTTATTTGTTTATTATAAATGTTCATTATTTTTATAAAACTGTAATATTAAACTTACAGTTAAAATGCACATTTGGAAATAAACAGTTAAAATAGTAAAACAGTGTGATAAGCAATTTGACAAAATGGTTTAAATATATTTTGGTACATCAAAAAGTGTGGTTATGTTAACCATCCGACAAGATAATGCAGCAAAAATTAGTTCCTAAAATGTCACTAAAATGTAATAATTATACCTCATAATTAAATAGCAAATCAGGCGAATAACTGCAAAAATAACCCATTCAATAAGCTGGCTACAGGTCTGACAGTGTAATGTTAAAATAATATTTATTAACTGATAAAGAGAAAGTTTAATAAAGACTTCTGTTTATTTAAGCCATAGTGCAAATGAAACATGTCTCATATATCAGTATTAATATAAGATGGAGCACAGGCTTAAAGGTGCAGTATGTAAGTTTGACACCCAGTGGTTGAACTAGGTATTGCACTCCTGGATCATAATAAAAGTACGCTGGGATGCCAGATTGTGTACAGGAGCGAGTGATTTAAACTGTGTTCTAAATAAAAGCAACGACACGCGATAGAGGGAATATTTTCCATATTAAAAGGAGTTTTTGTCCTAACCAACACCTCGAATTGATATATTAGAAATGGCTTCTATTTCTCACAGCTGAACAACAGAAACCTATGACAGCTAGATCACCTCAGGTAAGCCTTGTGTGCTTTATTCTGTGCTAAATGCTAACAATGCGAGTTTGAATGCATTTTACATGGCATTTGTTGCCATATACTGAAAGCAGAAAGTTCACCTCAGATCTTGAAAATACAATAAACCGTCTGAAATTGAACTTTAGAACTAAACACTTATGAGTGATTCAGCATCTACATTGATGTTAAAGTGGGTTAACATGTATTAAATAGATTCTAAACCTTACCGTTTCGTGAGCGAGTGCATATTCTGTGCTTCTGAAAGGCTGCCGTGTTTCGTCTGGTGCAAACAGCCAAATAGCTGATCACTGCCTCTCTCGTCACAGCGTGTTGTTAGGAGTCAGGACACGCGGTTACAATGTAACCTGCTCACCTAATGTTTACGTTCGTAATATTTATGTAATTTGCTAATTAATAACCTCATGTGGAACTGCATCTGTCTCCCATACTGTTCTTTTTGGTCACGGACGCATGCTTTCAGAGTCTTTCTGAATGAATGAATGAAATGCGCTGTTTTCCAACAAGGCAACCCAGGGTGCTGACATATAATTGGCTAAACTGGCATCTTGCATATGAAATTTATCTAAACAAAGACAGCATTCCGGCACGGAAAACCCATTTTCAAAGCAGAATATCTGACTTCAGCATTGTTTTTCAGTTAAACAAATATGTTCACTTGGGATGTTTCTTAAATATCTGCACACATATTATGGTATTTTTATGCTTTAGAAGAGTCAAAAACTTACATACAGCACCTTTAAGCTTTTCTGACAAACTGTTTCAACCTAAATTGCACCTGTTACTCTGAGAGATTAGGAGAACTAGCAGGCAGGGATCATATACAGTACTTTTGCATTTAGCTGTTTATTCTGCAGTTAGTTTTCAGGGTATATTATTCACAGACTTTATCAGTCTGCTATAACGACAGACTGTGCGTTAAAGCACAAAACACAAGCATTAACGCCATTATCATGATGCATTCATTCAGTAGCGAACTCGAGTTTAAGTGATTTACACTTTTCGCTGAAAAAGCTCTTTTTGTCCTTTGTTGCTGCCGCCATCCTCACCTGTGTGTGTCAGACCTCACACACCTCATTCTTGCACGGAGAATTCACCAGCTGTTTTGGCGCTGCTTTCCTGAACGCAGCTACAGCCTCTCTCATGACAGCAGGGAAAGGCACAGCCTTTCTAGGTTAACATGTCTAGGTTAATATTGACAGCGTGATTTTTTAAAGTGAATTAAACTACTGGTGGGGACATTTTAATAGTTGGTCCTCCTTCGCGTCCCCTCCGTCCATGCTAAATCTACGCCCCTGCTTTTTAGCAAGACGCTCCTCATGTAGCCGTTCGCGCTTTCCTGTTTGTTATTGTGGGCGTTTCGCATAGTTCAGTTGCGCAATTCGGATTGGGCAGTACGAAAGTGTGCTCACTCGATTGGCTAGTAAGGCTGTCACACAGACGCCAGTCATGCATTTGCTCTGAGCATGGGAAATTAAATAATATACATGTCATATCGCAACTTTTTGCGATTAGCTAATCGCAACGTTCCAAATCGCGATTCCGATTCGATTTTAATTAATTGCACAGCCCTAGTGTGGACCACTATTTTCTTTTAGATCCTCACAATTTTGGAATCCAGTCGCGGGCCGGATTGAACGGCTCAGCGGGCCGAACTCAGCCCGCGGGCCGCCAGTTGATGATCACTGGTCTACAGTAAAGCCGTACAGGTCTTTCACATATCATATGAAAAGCACTTCTCACAAAACAGATGCTTTATATACATAAATACTTGTGTATATATGTTTATTATTAACCTTTCTATGAACATGATTTGATTATAACTGCAGATCAATGACAGTGTGAAATAGCCTACTGTAACGTCTGCAATTATATAAAATAAATAAATAAATGCAACATATATGAACACATAAAGACCCTTACAGTCTCCGATATGCTACCAATTAAAAAAAAAAACAACACACAGCTTACATTAAGTCCTTTGGTTTTAAAAAACAACACGCAACATAGCCCAGTCAGAGCAAACCTCTCATCTGTGTCTGTAATCTTCACCATGTAACCTCTGTTAGAAAGTAATTCTGTCAATCCGAGTTCATAATAGTCCAAAGGCGATGATAAACATAGCAGTTTGTTCATGGTTTAGGTTGCTGAAAAAATTTGCTCCTGTGTTTTGTTGGGCTTCTCCTTTGTTTTTTCATGCTTCACTCTCGCGTTTGTCCTTTTATTTTCTGAAAGGATCAGATGTCAGAGACACTTCAATAATCACACACAAGTTATCATCATCAGCTCAAGAAGTTTGTTATATATCAAATATAGACACGCAGCGAGCTCCCTGGAGAAAGCGAAAACCGCTCGCATTTTTAGACGGCCTCGTAAAGCAACAACAGGACACGGCAGATTTTGTTCTTCTTGGCTTTGTGGCTGTACATCAAGGCAACGACAAGGTTTGTTTGAGCTCGTGTCATCCATGGCTTGTTATTATATGCATATAGTATTACAATGTAATGTCTCGGCTGTGTATTTAAAACATGGCGGTTCCTTTGTTTTCATTCTGGCTAGCTCCACGAGCTCATGACGTATCTCTGTAACCAATCAGCGTTCAGCTGCGTGTGTAGCTCCACCTTTTGGTACCCTTTCTCATGTTTGGTACCCTTTTAAAAAGGTGCCGAAAAAGTAGTATGGTACGGTTCGGTATGCCTTTTGACAGTGGAAACGGCCATAAAAGCGTACCGAACCGTACCGTACCACTCAGTGGAAACGGGCCATTAGTGTTCCATTTAAGATGACAGTAAAGTCAATCACTTCACAAGTGCATATAGTGCGTCATTTAGGATGCAACTCTAGTCACTATGATACTTAGGTGTTGGTCTGTGGTTGCTATGGTATTCTATCTCTTAAGGCAGGAGTGTCCAAACTCGGTCCCTCTAGTTCCAACCCCAATTAAACACACCTAAACCAGCTAATCAAGCTATTTCTAGGTATACTAGAAACTTCAGGAGGTGTTGAAGGAGGTTGGAGCGGAGTTTGGACGCCCCTGTCTTAAGGTGTGGAACAGAAATGTATGGCAACCCTAAATATGGCAATTAACCTTTAAAAAATATAATGGTCGCAATTTCAACTAAGCATAAAACAATGTAGTGCATAAAATATAGCACGTTCAATGGTTAAAAATAGTCCACATACACATACAATTACTCTGCCTACATTTTGGAACACACTTCACTCCATAACGCCTTAAAATGCCACCTACATCAAGCTTAAAATGTGCTCTCTTCTTACTGGATGATCAGGAAAGAGATTCAAGATGTATTTCCAGGAGAGGGCAATGTTTAGCTTCTCATCTGTGAAAAAAAACTGATGTCTGATGATTGGGTTTCCCCTATAGAGGCAAGCATGTTCTCATTTAAAACAACTGTTTTGCATGGAGACAAACATCTTTTCCTCGTTTTTCCAGAAAACATCTTTGCAGGATGCGATTAATGTGCTCCAAATTAATGCCACAGTGTGGGATTAAACAAATACGCATTAAACACAAGAGAAACAAACCCGACGTGCGGATCGTTGAGCTGTACCCTCATTAAATGTCAACGAATGCATCTGATTAACTCTTTTACTGCGCTTTCAAGCCCGACTGTTGACGGAAAAATCAGTTGAGTTAAAAGATCTGGCATGGGCGATACGGCAAACAGAACAAGGCAGTTCCTTCCTGTGGCACAGAATGTAATGGCCTGGAAAACCATATCAATGTGCAAGTAATTACTCCATCATACTTCCCACAGTAGTCATCTGCCCGGGGATCAGGCATGATTGTTAACCCACCAGAACTGATCTCAAACTAACACTCAGGGTCACTAAAACAACTCTGGACTGACACTAACACACAGCCGTCAAGATGGTCTCGAAACGTACGGACTTCCACCAGGAGAAAAGACGAGGGGAAAAGAAAAGCAAACAGTGCATGTTGTGATATCATAAGTTTGAGGGCAGCATTGCTTCTGAAGGCGTCCCACGTGGTTCGGCACTTTGGTAATGCTCAAAAGGGAATACTAGCTCACTGTATGCTGCATACTTATTTTTTATAAACACTATGTGCAACAGAATGCATTTAGTAAAAAAAGACTCTAGTAATGCTAAGGGTTTGATCGCATGAACCTTGAATGTGAATATCAAGAAATAAGAAATAAAAAAGCATTCCAGCACGCATTTAATATTTTACATCACATTTAATCAAATAAATATCTGTGCATGATCACAAAATACATTACTACCTCATTGCATACTTTTTTTTAAAATACTACAGTATGTGCAACAGGTTGCATTAAGCATTTAGATTAAAAAAGACTAGCAATGACACAGGTCTGATTGCTTGAATTGCTATAAATTTGATGCACATGTCACTTTAAATAAAAGCCAAATGCATAAAATGTGTACTGTGCAATCTTTGGGGATTGTTATGCATTTGCTAGATGAACATGCAAAACTTGGCACCATTGTGTTAGATGAATGATACGGTGTTTATCTTCAATACAGTTTTTATAAAGGTAACTGTGCCAAAGCACATCTAAAAAGAACAAAATCATATAAATATCTGTGCATGCCCATATAAAAATATGATATATGGATGTATATGGTAATTACCTGGACAAACATGCTTCATATGTTTTAATCTCACATAAATAAATACAAAAATAAATACTGTTATATAATATAACATATACAGTTAAAGTCAGAATTATTAGCCCCCCTGTTTATTTTTTCCCTCAATTTCTGTTTAACGGAGAGAAGATTTTTTCAGCACATTTCCAATCATAATAGTTTTAATAACTCATTTCTAATAACTGATTTATTTTATCTTTGTCATGATGACAGTAAATAATAATTTACCTGATAATTTTTTAAGACACTTCTATACAGCTTAAAGTGCAATTTAAAGGTTTAACTAGGTTACATATTTTTGTATGGATGGATGGATGGATGGATGGATGGATGGATGGATGGATGGATGGATGGATGGATGGATGGATGGATGGATGGATGGATGGATGGATGGATGGATGGATGGATGGATGGATGGATGGATGGATGGATGGATGGATGGATGGATGGACGGACGGACGGACGGATGGACGGACGGATGGACGGATGGACGGACGGCAGCTAGCTCTCTGCAACTCTCACAGAGTCACCCACTGAAGCTAAGCAGGGCTGTGCCCGGTCATCCAGGTGGATGCTGCACACTGGTGGTGGATGAGGAGATTCCCCCCAATGTGTAAAGCGCTTTGAGTGCCCAGAAAAGTGCTATATAAATGTAAAGAATTATATATATATATATATATATATATATATATATATATATATATATATATATATATGATCAACAATGCAATAATTGGCTGACAGCACAGCAGCAAAGTTACATCATCTCATTATTATTCAATTATCCATGCGAGCAAAATTACATAAAATTCTTAGTAAATGGTTTGTTAAATATGATACGCAATAGCTTTCCTCCTCTGTTGTGGGCTACAGGCTTTACACTTTCATGTGTCGTGAGTATTTAGCAATTTATTTAGTTTGACATTTAAAGCAGATTTTCTTTATTATAGTAGCTAAGGCCTTTTCAAGTTTCTTAATCGGCGTAAGGAATAACTGGCTGTTTAGATTAATTTTGCATCAAAAAAGCATTTTGATATTAGTAAAGGCGTCTGCAACTTATGCGAAGCATCAAATCACCGTCATAATAGCTGTCAAAACATGTGCATGACTGCATAAATTATTATTCCTTTAAAAAAAAATTTTTTTTAAAAGTCAAATATTGTGCATGTCTATTATCATACACAAATTGAACTAAAGCTGGTATCTTAAAATAGAAGCAGATTGCATACGTTTTATTTATATATTTTATTTTCATTCATTCATTCATTTTCTTTTCGGCTTAGTCCCTTTATTAATCTGGGGTCGCCACAGCGAAATGAACCGCCAACTTATCCAGCATATGTTTTACGCAGCGGATGCCCTTCCAGCTGCAACCCATCACTGGGAAACATCCATACACTCTCATTCACACACTCACATACACTACGGCTAATTTAGCTTATTCAATTCACCTGTACCGCATGTCTTTGGACTGTGGGGGAAACCGTAGCACCTAGAGGAAACCCACGTGAACACAGGGAGAACATGCAAACTCCACACAGAAATGGCAACTGACCAAGCCGGGGCTCGAATCAGCGACCTTCTTGCTGTGAGGCGATTGTGCTACCCACTGCACCACCGTGCCGCCCCTATATTTTACTTTGTTTTTATTTTTTTAACTATTTACTATTTTCCCAAGTGTATATAACTACTACTGTAAGGCAATATCAGCATTCGGTACATACTTTCAGTATAACTATTGCTTGAAAAGACCCAATCTGATCCTGTTTATATGAAGTAAGCCTGCTCCTGAGCAGGTTTGAGCTACCAGAACTGTTGCTATGACAACAACTCTTGGATGTGTTTTGAAGAACAAAATGATCATGTCAAATCATCAATAATCAAATCCAGCTAATTGGATAATCCACGTACGAAGAATGGACCCCTGCTGCTAAAAAGACAAACAAAGTCATTGATTCAATTTTCAGGGAAAGCATGACCTAATATGCCAGAAATGCAATGCATGTCACTTCAGATAAAAGCATCTGCAAAATGACCAACTGTAATGAAAGCATGCTATATCATTCCCACATGATTTTCATATGTTGCATGCTACAAATGATGCATTATACAGTATAAATGAAAGGTCGAGTCCAGTGCATTGCACTGAGAAATACAACCCAGGCTCAATGGAAATATGTGCCCTGGGCTACATTTTTGAGAACAGGCAAATATGTACCCTGGACTACATTGTATTGCAGTTTTTGTTTTCCCAAATCCACTACAGGAAGCCGTGTACTTTTTTGACAATCTCAGATACATTACTGGGGTATGTTTTCTCATACGTGCCATTTCTTGTAAATCCACCAGAGGCCGCTGTGTACATTTCTGCGCATATTAATATCCTTATTGCGCACATTCATGAGAGAAGCCAGTCGTCTTGTTGTTGCGCATAATATATCAACTTGATATCGACTGACCCATGCACCCCCTTCCCTAAACCCAACCCATAGTGTTTTCAAAAGCAAACTAAAAGAGAAAAGGTGTCACGGCCGCATGCTTCTACCTCAACCTCACGCTGCTTTTTTTGGGTTTTTGTTTTACTGGGTTTCTGGAACCGTTCTTTGCAGGACTTAAAGGGCCATGAAACTCCCCTCTTTCGGATCAAGTCTACATCATTTTTTTTTTTTTTTAAATGCATCATAATGGGCGTGGAGCTCTGCGAGCAGAGGGAGGAGTGGGCGTGGCCAGCAGAGCAGGGGAGAGAGACGGGAGCGAACAACTGTTGTCAGTTGGCTCATAAAATGAGACAAACCATGAGGAGACCCATGACTTTATAGTCTACAAAGTTAAAATGCAAAAAAAATAAACAGTAATTTGATGTCCTGCTACATTTGTTATTCGTAATTTTAAATACACATAACCAAAATTTGTTATATCATTATAATGATAGTCGTGTTTATATAAACACTATAAATGAGGCACTATAACACTATAAATCTCCTCCTCAATCCCTGGGTCTGAATGCAGACACAGTGGATAGCAGTGCAGCAAGTCTCTTGCCCTGTCTATTCCAACCATTAGCCCTGCCGGTAATCTGGAGGATTTTAAACATGGGCGAACACAGCAGCACGGAGAGGCAATGTGTAAATGGGAACGAACTCAACTGATAAAAGACAGTCCGCCATTTTTCCATTCTCGTACAGCTCTCCCGACAAAAATGCTTGCTGCACACAAACAGCTTTGCTGTATCGGCCCTGACAGCATTGCGTGAAAAAACATGCAACAAACTCCGTGGATCATGGAAACAATCACATACGACTCTTCATGAACGGCTAAATACTGCGTGCCGTATGCAGAGTCCATAGACTTGGTCTCACCCAGTTATTGGGTCTCACAGCTTGGCAGGTCTGCCTTGCCTTCGGAAAGCACAAGCTCTCATGAATAATTAAGAAGCAGGGTCTTCTCATAGGATAAGAAACTCAGCTATGAATAATAATGAGAAACCGACGTGTCATCACTCCACTAGCAGATTCGTGCTACGTCACCAATTTTGATCCGCCCCAAAAATTATTTTAAAGCCAGAAGATGAAATTAGCTGACAAAAGCTCAAAATTATCCAGTTTTCCCCACAATTAAAGCGGACAGGTGCTAACATTGTCTTAACTGATGCTCAACGCACACAAATCTGTTTAAATCTCAAAAAAAGTCTACTGCAAACCAGTCATGCCGAAAAAGCTGTCCATATGGAGGTAAGCAGTCAGTTGTACTGCCTTATATACCGTGTTCGTTTTACACATAAAATGCAACAATATGTACCCAAAAGCACATATTTCTCGTTTCTCAAAAATGTAGCCCTGGGCACATTTTCCTAAAGAGCATGTGTTGAACCTCACGGCAGTTTGTACACTTTTGATTTAGCAACTAATTTGTATGATCTCATCTGTACATTTTGGTATGATTTGCCTAGGGGTGGGGTGTATAGGCATGCCTCCTTTTAAAAATTCTACGATAATGAATGAAGTCCTATGAATTTGTATGAATAAGTCACTATTCTGACAATACATAAAAAAAACAAGATCAGGCTGGGAATACAATACTGCATGCTTCGATGTGTTCCAACATTAGGCACAACAAATGATCAGATGTTCTCCAACATTAGGCACATTCAAATCAAGACTGAAAACACATCAGTTTAGCTGTGCCTTTACTGAATGAGCACTGTGCGACGTCCCACATATCACACTATTGTGTCTTTCTTTTCTTTTTCATTCCTTTAAAACCCGTTTAACACATTTTAATCTGTTTATAATTCTCTTTATTCTTTGTTGTTTTTATTTTCTTGTTTTTTTTATTTTTGTTTATGTAAAGCACTTTGAATTACCATTGTGTACGAAATGTTTCTTTATAAATAAACTTGCCTTGCTATGTCAGGGAGCAGAACGGACACAAGAGCAGGTCTCTCAAAAAATTTATTAACAACAAAAATACCCAAACGGGCTTCAAGCACAGGGAGAAATAAAAAGCACAATCCGAAAAAAACTGCTCCGAAGAGGACAAAAAATAAGTTAAAGGGTTCTAAAAGGGGCCTCAGGAAAAATAAATAAGAAAAATAAAACAAAACTAAGTTCTACTAGAAGAAAAAGAGTCCAAAAAATTGTCAACAGAAACCACTCCGTAGAGGGGAGAAAATTAACTCAGACTGTAGTTCTTCTCTCACTCGGCAGGGGGCGATATGACGGTATACTGGCTCCGGCGGGCGGCAGAGATGAGGGGGAAAGCAAGAGCACTAGGACAGGTGTGGGACGGGAATACCGATCGTAGGGATCGGAGAAGTTCACCCAAATCACGGGGACAAAACAAAACAGGAACCGGGCCTGGAGATGACAGAGAGAGATGAAAAGGCAGCAAAAATAAAAGGAATAACTGACCGGAAGACAGGCACGAAACAGCACAACACAACAGGGATCGGCTGGGCTAGCGAAACTGAGAGAGCGTTGATAACAGACATACACGCTAAAACGATCTGACAAAGGACAACCAAAGAAGAGCGAATTAAATAGAGGGGATATTACGGCAAAACAAGGAGAACAGGTGAGTGAAATCGCGGCTTAATTGAATAATAGGAAGGAATTAGGAAGATGGGTGGGGACGTGTCAAAACCAAGTGTGCAGAGAGAACGATCAAAACACGTGCTAAAACTACATGTAAACAAAACAGAACAGAAAAGAAAACCCCCCAGGTGATCAGACAGAGGACCTGACATGCTATGCATTTAACGCGTACACTAGAGGTATAATCGGGCTATAAAAGTTAGGCCCGATAGGGCCCGAGCAAGACAAGTACATTTTGATTGACAGCTTTTTAAAAGCCTTTAGGCCACTTGGAAGTTGGAGCAAAGAAATAAAATAAGTCCTCTGTTAAATCGTCACATCTCAGCACTCTAAATAGGCCTAAGTACATACACTTAGCCTTTAAATTGGCCAACACACCAATAAAAATAAGTCTTTCCTAACAAACTAAATTAAAATAAATTCTAAATTTTGACGTGTATTTGGCAATAACAAAACTAAGATAAAGGCTCTGCAGGATTTGTTTCGCCACTTCTCATCACAATCTGGCCTTAAGGTGACGGTGAAGCTGAATAGTAAAAGAATAATGCCAACATTCGCCTATATACTCAGACTATACATTTATGATTTAATTCATATTTAGTTATAATTCGAAAATCCTTTAAAAGATTAGGCTGTGTTTTTGTGGAGGAACATTATTGAATCCACTGTAAATGACTTTAGCGCAGTCCTGTGCTCACTGAGCACCACTGAACACCCTTTCACTGCTGCTGCTACAGGCCGAGATGCATAGTACTGATCTGAAGCCTAGTGTACACCTAATCCCACCCCTAACAGTGACATCACTAGATCTATTGAGTGCTTGTGTCTAATGGTGCGTTCACACCAGACGCAGATGAAGCGTCAAGCACAAGTGATTTACATGTTAAGTCAATGCAAAGATGCGAATAAGGCGACGCAAATAACGCGATTTGCCTGAATGAAGTGCCATGAATTAAGTCTTTTGCCCGTTTGGCTCATGAAACGCTCAAATTCCTCAAGTTGGAAAATCTAAACTATAGCAGACATTCGCGCCACGTTAACCAATCAGGAGCTTGCTCTTGTAGGGGTGTGATTATGACGTAGTGCCTGTTGTTGGTGTCCCGAGGGGAAATCCTCTTGGTGACACCTGACAACAGCTCATCAAATTGGGGTCGGCTCAGTCTGAAGCACTGCTGTAAGCTTCCATCATCCAGGTGTAGTTTCTGGAGGAGTTAATGAACTCACACCTCTGAAAGGATCTAGTGGACTCCGAATGACATGGCGCCGAATGAATCTACCCTGTTTTTCAGCCTTCTTAAAGCACATAAACACAGCTATTCTCTCAATAAAATCCATGTTAGCAACGAAGTTAGTCACCGGGCAGACAGAAGCCCTGCCCATGACGCGAATTCAATTCATCTTTATTTGTATAACGCTTTTACAATGTAGATTGTGTCAAAGCAGCTTCACATAGAAGATCATAGTGAATTGAAACTGTGTCAGTTAAGTTTTCAGAGTTTAAGTTCAGTTTAGTTCAGTTCAGTTTAATATTCACTGCTGAGAGTCCAAACACAGAAGAGCAAATCCATCGATGCACAGTTCTACAAGTCCCGAATCATGCAAGCCAGGGTCGACAGCGGCGAGGAAAAAAACTTTACCAATTGGCGAAAATCAAGGATAAATAACCTTGAGAGAAACCAAGCTCAGTTGGGCACGATAATTTCTCCAATGGCCAAACGTCTTGTGCAGAGCTGCAGTCTAGGCGCTGGAAGCTGGAGAACGCAGGAAGTCAGCGAAGACTCGTCTGTCCCTAGAGTCTCACAGGAATCAGACTCATGCTCTCCACTCCTCCATGACCCCCACAGTAGCTGCTCAGGATACGGCCTGGTCCGGGATTGCAGAAACCTTGGGATCATCTCTTCACAGGTCTTGGATCGCATCAGTAGCACTGCATAATCTCTGAGGGCCTCGGGATGAGTATCCCCAGGTGGAAATAGAGAATAAAGAGAATAATTAGCGTAGCTGCTGTTAATGGTGAATATAAACGAGACGCAAAAAACCTGCGTGGAGCACATTCATGCATCATACCGCTATGTGATGCACTATGTATGCTTTACTAAAAAGATTTATATTATCAATTTATATTATTTTATTATCAGGAAGGCTATTCCAGAGTTTAGGAGCCATAAATGAAAAGGGTCAACCTCCTTTACTCAACTTTGCTATTCTAGGTACTCCCTGAAGCCATGAGTTTTGAGATCTTAAAGAGCGGGTTGGATTGTAGCGAGACAGGAGGTTGGTTAGATAAACAGAACATATATTAATCCGCATCTATTGTGAAGTGAATTTCACACACAAATGAAGCGAGTAAACTCAAAATGTTCACTCGTCAATTTACGCGCAAATAGAAAGATTTATTCGTGCATGCCGCGTCTGGTGTGAACACAGCATTAGACTGTCTCTCAGCTTGCATGTGCAAGTCTGCAGCCAGCTACTATGGATATAAACTGTGCATTTGAGCAAACCATGCATTTAAATTCACACACTACTGCTGAATTAGCCATTTCAAACACACAGCGCAAATCACAAATGCTTGTTTTTGTTCTCTACGTGTAAGAATGTGTGAGGTTTTTTTTTTTTCAAATGACCGTTTAAGTTGAACCAGGTGAAGAAATATGATTGCAGGGGGAAAAGCTAGTTTTGAAAACACTCCGTGTCTCTTTAACACTCAGTGACAATTGCCCCAAATTATCCATTTATTTTCGCACAGGCCTGGTGACAGTCCGTGTTTTCAGATATGGAACTCACAGCTGCGTCCAATTAATAACAACTTCATGTGCAACTCCGCAGCAGGCCACGGCCGAGGGAGGGGGTTCGCTTCGAGTAAATTTAGTTTCATACCAGGAGGAACGTTCAGATGAGAGAGAGAGAGAGAGAGAGAACATCAGCAAGCAAAATATGTCATAAACACAGAGAGTCAGCCAGTGGACATAACTAGTCAGAACATTATTGTAAACCATCTGCATGAATGTACACTTGTGTATTTTATCTATTATTATTATTACAACATTTAGATTTAGTCATTTAGCAGACACTTTTGTCCAAAGCAACTTATAATTGAGAAGGCATTCGGCGATTAAACAAGAAGACGCAATACACACAAGTACTGATTATACAAAAGAACTTTTAGTGCTCAGAGACTTAAGTGCTAGAGTAAGAAGTGTTTTTTTAGAGAGGTGGTTTGTCAAACCCACTCACCTGTGTGAAGCTCACTTCATAAACGAACAATATATTTAATAGAGATATGGAGTAATTGTAAGAATGTGTGTGGTGCAAATGTGCAAAAAATGCTGGTGCAAGTCTCTTAAAGTGTCAGAGAGATAAAAGGGTGTGTTTTCTACAGGTGGTTTGTCAAACACACTCACCTGTCTGAGGAATACTCAGAATTGCACTGGTTTGAGGTTGTCATGTGGTTTTGTTCACAGGGGTTCAGGCGTTCGTAGAAGAGATGGGTTCATTCATTCATTTTCTTTTCGGCTTAGTTCCTTTATTAATCCGGGGTCGCCACAGCGGAATGAACCGCCAACTTATCCAGCACATGTTTTACGCAGCGGATGGCCTTCCAGCCGCAACCCATCTCTGGGAAACATCCATACACACTAATTCACACTCATACACTACGGACAATTTTAGCTTACCTAATTCACCTGTACTGCATGTCTTTGGACTGTGGGGGAAACCGGAGCACCCGGAGGAAACCCACGCGAATGCAGGGAGAACATGCAAACTCCACACAGAAATGCCAACTGACCCAGCCGAGGCTCAAACCAGCGATCCTCTTGCTGTGACAGCACTACCTACTGCACCACTGCATTGCCAGAAGAGATGGGTTTTTAGTTTTAATTATACTAATGAACATACCTGCCAACACTCCCGGGAGTCTCCCATATTTCAGACCTATCTCCTGCCACACTCACATTTTATCATTTCACCCGGAATATTCCCATAATTCCAACCCCATCCACCCCCCCCCGGTCCTCATCTTTTTGGTACAGTCTGTCATCAATTTTGGTAAACCCAGTTTAGTAAACCCGGTCCATAGTACAGTTACTAACACCACAAACAACACAGTGCACCCCATTCCCAACACATCAGAGACAAATGTTTGCAGGTATGCTAATGAATACTAATGAATTCATCTTTATTTGTATAACGCTTATACAATGTATAAGCATTGTAGTAATTCATCATAATCATTACTATTATTTATTTTTTCTATTTTTTATAATCTTATTAGTATTTTAATTGTATTTGTGTATGTATTTATCAATATTCTAATAATGTTTTGTGTGTGTGTGTGTGTATGCATACACTCACCGGCCACTTTATTAGGTACACCGTACCGGGTTGAACCACCTTTTGCCTTCAGAACTTCTTTAGCCCATTGTGGCATAGATTCAACAAGGCACTGGAAATATTCCTCAGAGATTTTGGTCAATATTGACATGATGCAGACTTAACGGCTGCACATCCATGATGTGAACCTCCACATCCCAAAGGTGCTCTATTGGATTGAGTTCTGCTGACTGTGGAGGCCATTTGAGTACAGTGAACTCATTGTCATGTTCAAGAAACACGTCCTTATGACATTGCACGTTATCCTGCTGGACGTAGCGATCAGAGGATGGGCACACTGTGGTCATAAAGGATGGACATGGTCAGCAACAAAACTCAGGTAGGCTGTGGTGTTGACACGATGCTCAATTGGTATTAATGGGCCAAGAAAATATCCCCCACACCATTACACCACCACCACCAGCCTGACCCATTGATACAAGGCAGGTTGGATCCATGCTTTCATGTTGTTGATGCCCATTTCTGACCCTACCACCCGAACGTTGCAGCAGAAATCGAGACTCATCAGACCAGGCAACGTTTTTCCAATCTTCTATTGTCCAGTTTTGGTGAGCCTTTGGTAAACTCAGTTTCTGAGTTTCTCAGTTCTTAGCTGACAGGAGTGGCACCCGGTGTGGTCTTCTGCTGCTGTAGCCCATCAGCCTCAAGGTTGGACGTGTTGTGTGTTCAGAGATGCTCTTCTGCAGACCTCAGTTGTAACGAGTGCTTATTTGAGTTACTGTTGCCTTTCCATCAGATGGAACCAGTCTGGCCATTCTCCTCTGACCTCTGGCATCAACAAACCATTTGCACCCACAGAACTGCCGCTCACTGAATATTTTCTCTTTTTCAGACCATTCTCTTTAAACCCTAGAGATGGTTGTGCGTGAAAATCCCAGTTTCTTAAATACTCAGACCAGCCCGTCTGGCACTAACAACTATGCCACGTCCAAAGTCACTTAAATCAGCTTTCTTCCCTAATCTGATGCTCGGTTTTGAACTGCAGCAGATCGTCTTGACCATGTCTACATGCCTAAATGCATTGAGCTGCTGCCATGTGATTGGCTGATTAGAAATTTGCATTAACGAGCAGTTGGCCAGGTGTACCTATTAAAGTGGCCGGTGAGTGTATATTTATTATATAACCACTTACAATTTTATTAATTGTTTATGTAATCTGCAATGCTAATAGTCAAGTCAGGCCAATAAAGATCTTTTCAATTGAATTGGGAGAAAGAAAGAGAAAGTGAGGAGAGGGAGAGAGAGAGAGAGAGAGAGATTTGCTAAGACGTTGCTAGGTGGTTGCTAGGGTGTTCTGAGTGGTTGCTAGGCAGTTGCTAGGCTGTTTTGAGTGGTTGCAAATGCGTTGCTAGGCTAGGATGTTCTGATTGGCTGCTAGGTGGTTGCTGAGGTGTTGCCAAGATGTTCTAGGTTGTTGCTAAGGTGTTGCTAGGAGGTTGCTAGGTTTTGTATGCTTGCTAGGCCGTGGCTAGTATCTTCTGAGTAGTTGATAAGGTGTTGCTGGACAGTTGCTATGGTGTTCTGAATGGTTGCTAAGGTATTGCTAGGCAGGTGCTAAGGTGTTCTGAGTGGTGACTAAGGCGTTGTTAGGTGGTTGCTATGGTGTTCTAAGTAATTTTTTAAGGCGTTGCTAGATCATTGCTAATGTGTTCTGGATGGTTGCTAGGCGGTTGCTAGGTTGTTCTAGGTGGTTAATAAGGTGTTGCTAGGTGGTTGCTAAGTTGTTTTGGAGTGGTTGCTAGGTAGTTGCTAACATAAATTACCATGTTTCTAGCATGAATTAGCATGTCGTTAGCATAGAGTATGAATTAGAATGTCACTAGCATGTTGCTAGTATAAACTAGCATGCCGTTAGCATGAATTTAGTATGAACTAGCATGTTTGCTAGTATGATTAGTATGTTTGTTAGTATGTTTTCAGTATGGATTAGTATATTGTTAGTATGAATTAGCATGTTGCTAGTGTGATTGGTATGTTTGTTAGTATGTTTTCAGTATGGATTAGTATATTGTTAGTATGAATTAGCATGTTGCTAGTGTGATTGGTATGTTTGTTAGTATGTTTTCAGTATGGATTAGTATATTGTTAGTATGAATTAGCATGTTGCTAGTATGTTTATAGTATGAATTTGCATGTTGCTAGTATGATTAGTATGTTTCTGGTATGGATTGGTATATTGTTAGTATGAGTCGGTATGTTATTAGTATGTTCAATGTAAAGTCAATGGCAGTTTTTTTTTTTTTTTTTTGAAGTCTATGGGACAGTTGCTAGGGTGGCGTAAGTGGTTGCTAGGGTGTGGCTAGTAAGTTAAACGGTCATCGGTGATTGGCAGATTGGTAGTTTGAGTTAAATGAGCCCAACCTTAAGTCTGGCAGAAAGTTATGATTTTCTCAAGCCACCATAAATATGATATATTGAATAATATGATGTATTATCTATATTTTAATTATAATATATATTTATAATATATATATATACGTTTTTTTTTTTTTTTACTACTACTACTACTACTATCTATTGTGTGTACTGTTTTTTATTATATGTTACTTTTTCATGTAAACTTTATAACTGCTTTGGCAATACATTTGTAACACTTGTCATGCCAATAAAGCAACTATTGAATTGAATTGAATTG
Organism: Danio kyathit; assembly: GCA_903798195.1. Taxonomy (NCBI): domain Eukaryota; kingdom Metazoa; phylum Chordata; class Actinopteri; order Cypriniformes; family Danionidae; genus Danio; species Danio kyathit. The sequence goes on from LR812535.1 coordinate 5,209,053, forward strand.
AGAGAGAGAGAGAGAGAGAGAGAGAGAGAGAGAGAGAGAGAGAGAGAGACAGAGTTAGAGAGTTAGAGAGAGAGAGAGAAGAAAAAGCGCACATCTGTTGACATCAAAATTGAGGAACCTTGAATTCTTCTCTCTCTTTTTTTTTCAGTCATTGTGGTGTTTTACTACCACGAGTGCGAGTCCAACATCTGGGCCTGTTGTTTTACGAAACATTTCCCACAGATCTTTCTGTTTTGTTTGTCAATTCATGGCCGTTTTAGCGCATGAATCCATAAGACATGAAAGCCGGAGCGTTGTATGTGGTCTCGCGCTCTCCGCCTGACGCAGCTGTGTCTGTTCGATATCCATCTAAAATCAATATCTGTTGATGATTACGGCCAACACTATTTATTCTTCTTGGGCTGGGATGTGGCCTTTGGTCAGCAGATGTTCGGCTGTGATTTGCATTCCTGTTTTCTTCCCATTTACCAGCAGATGTGCAGATGTTTCAGAAATATAAAAAGTTGTGTTTGGTGGGTCTGGCTTGGCGTTCGGGAATAGCACACTCACCATACTAGCTTTATACTGCTCGGATACTTAAACAGCACTTAGCCACAAGACATCGTGCCAAACATTTGACTAAAAGATGTTTATACTTTTTCCAATGCTGAAATGATGGCTCTAGTGTTAAAAATGAAGACAAGAAGTGTTGTTGATGAACAACACCTGCTGCTTAAACACCTCAGTGAATACATACATATGACCCTATACATACACTACTAAAATGCATATCACTGAAGTCAGATTGATTGAAATGTGTATTTTTTAACAAGCTAAATTAATCATTGCTCTTAATTGAAAGAATATCACCGAGCCAAAATTTGGAAAGAAATTGTGGCAATCAGGTCAATAGAAATTATCATGTATATTGTCAAAAAAAAAAATTGAAGATGTCTTTTGTTAATTTCTTGAGGTACAATGTTATTGTTGGTAATCTGCTACAAGATCAATGAGCTGATTGAGTAGGGTAATATCTTCTTGACAGACTTTAGGTTTCTTTATTTTATTTTAATTAATCATTCAATCAACAATATACATATATGAAAAACTGAAACATCACATGGTCCTAAGTATTCAGAGCCTTTGCTGTGACACTCATATATTTAACTCAGGTGCTGTCCATTTCTTCTGGTCATCCTTGAGATGGTTCTACACCGTCATTTGAGTCCAGTCGTGTTTGATTATACTGATTGGGCTTGATCAGGAAAGCCACACACCTGTCAGTGCATGTCCGAGCAAATGAGAATCGTGAGGTCAAAGGAACTGCCTGAAGAGCTCAGAGACAGAATTGTGGCAAGGCACAGATCTGGCCAAGGTTACAAACAAATTCTGCTGCACTGAAGGTTCCTAATGCTGCGTTCACACCAGACGCGGAAGAAGCGTCAAGCGCGAGTGATTTACATGTTAAGTCAATGCAAACGCGCGAATAGGCATCCTGTGGCGCGATACGCACAAATGGTGTGGCGTGGATGGCGCAGCGCGAATGGCGCGGCGCAAATGAAGTGAATTGCGCGGCGCAGATGGTGCGACACGCGCGAATGCCGTGGTGCGAATTAAGCGTTTTGCGCATTTGACACGCAAATCGCGCAAAACGCTCGAGTTCAAAAATCTGAACTTCAGCGGACATTCGCGCCTCGTTAACAAATCAGGAGCTTGTTCTTGTGGGGGGCAAGATTGTGAGGTAGCACCTGTTGTAGGTGTACTGGGGGGAAAACCTCCAGCCGACAACAGTTCATCAAACTGGGCTCGGCTCAGTCAGAAGCACTGCTGAAAGCCTCTGTCATCCAGGTTAAGTTTCTGGAAGAGTTTATGAGCTCACAGAGCTGAGTGCACCTCTGAAAGTATCTAGTGGACTCAGACACTGCACCAAATGTATCAACACTGTTTTTCAACCTTCATAAAGCACATAAACACAGTTATTTTCTTAATAATATCCATGTTAGCCATTTAGCAACAAAGCTACAGTCACCGGGCAGACAGAATCCCTGCCCATCACGCGAATCCGTGTCTGTTCTGAAGTGAATTTGACCCGCGAATGAAGCGAGTAAACTCAAATGTTCACGTGTCTATTTACGCGCGAATATCGCGATTTATCCGCACGTTCCGCGTCTGGTGTGAATGCAGCATAAGAGCACAGTGGCCTCCATAATCCTTACTGCAAGACGTTTGGGATGACCAGAACCCTTCCTAGAGCTGGCCGTCCGGCCAAATTGAGCTATCGGGGGAGAAGAGCCTTGGAGAGAGAGGCAAAGAAGAATCCAAAGATCACTGTGGCTGAGCTCCAGAGATGCAGTCGGGAGATGGGAGAAAGTTGTAGAAAGTCAACCATCACCGCAGCCCTCCACAAGTCAGGGCGTTACGGCAGAGTGTCCCGACACATAAAAGCCCACATGTAGTTTGCTAAAAAACACCTGAAGGACTCCAAGATGGTGAGAAATAAGATTCTGTGGTCTGATGAGACCAAGATAGAACTTGTTGGCTTTAATTCTACAGTATGCAGCATGTGTGGAGAAAACCAGGCACTGCTCATCACCTGTCCAATACAGTCCCAACAGTGAAGCATGGTGGTGGCACCACCACGCTGTGTTTTCAGCTGCAGGCACAGGACAACTGGTTGCAATTGAGGGAAAGATAAATACGGCCAAGTACAGGGATATGAAAACCTTCTCCAGAGTGCTCCGGGCCTCAGACTGGGCCGAAGGTTTACCTTCCAACAAGACAATGACCCTAAGCACACAGCTAAAATAACAAAGGAGTGGCTTTACAACTGCTCCGTGACTGTTCTTTAATGCCCCAGCCAGAGTCCTGACTTAAACCCAATTGAGCATCTCTGGAGAGCAAGGGTGTAGATTTGCTCTTGACATTGGTGGGGACATACATCCCTATAGCGCATGCATATAACTGCACAGATTCTCTTTAATGCTTTTAAAAACATGAATAAAGGCTTTAAATGGAGTTAACTTGTTAATAAAGGTTCAGCGGCGGAACCACGCCTCACTTTGTCTCTAACCAATCACCTACTCCCTTAAACCTATTTAAGAAAGACCATCCCTCTAGCACTGTTCTTCTCTTTCTTTTGAACCCACCCTCCCTCCCCCTATTTCCTTGTATCCCTTTCACAATCCTATAACCCTCTTCACTCCTACATGTAGGTTGAATCGGGGAGTCCAACCACTCTGCCAAAATACTACAGAGACAGTACCCCCCACTCTGAGTCTCCGGGCACAGTAGGACGCCCGATCAACCTACCCACCTATTCACCAGTCATCCTCTTACTCCCCTTCATCCCACTGTTCTCTTACTATCCCCTTCATCCCTACAGTAAAATCTAGCTTAAAGTGTGGCATGGTCCATGATGGTGAATCACTTAATAATACGAATAATAATTAATGAAACAGATCCCATGCTGCAAAAGTCAATTTACATTATTTTACTGCAATCGGGCTTTGAGGAGGTATGAATGTAGAGAAATTTAGAGAGGTGTGTGATGCAATGTAACGATTATATCCTGATTATTATTTTTCATAATCATGAAAACCAAAATCGAAACTGAATTTTTGAATTGCACAGCCTTGGTTAATATTTATATGGTGGAACTTGACTTTAAAAACTTGACTCTCTGAAAAGGGACTACTTATGTCTATGCCTTAAGGCCAATTTATACTTCTGCGTCAAGCGCACGCGTATGCTACGGCGCAGCCTACGCATGGACGCATAGCCCCTCACCGTGGCCGTCGGTGTCGTTGACGTGCACCTCTCAAAAAATGTAACGCGTACGCATAGCGCATGCTCTGTGATTGGTCGGCTTGGTAGCGCTGACGAGTGTGGACGGAGGTGAGAGCCACGCGCCCGATGCAGCGAGTGTTTACAAGTGTGGAGTCCCGTGAAGGAGCTCCGGATGGAGACTGTTGTTTTGTGTTTACCTCATGATTAAAGTTGTTCCACGTCCGACGGTTCCCGCCTCAAAATGAGCGAGTTTGAGCCACTTGTACATTAAGAAAGTGTTCAGGAAAAACAAAAAAACCAGCGAAGAAACTCGACACAGAGGAACATAAACACCTACTGCCAGCTAGCGTTTCGGAAGTGTATTGCAGAGAAACAGAAACAGCGCGCAGAAGTATAAATGCACGGTTACGCGCGGGTCATGCGCCGTGGGTTACGGCGATCACTTGACGCAGAAGTATAAACCAGGCTTTATACAGTGAAGGAGGACTGGAAAAATTCCTTGTTTTGGCGCTTCTTACATTCAAATGTAATTGGAGCTGTCCTTATGTGTATTGTGGGAGGGACGACCCGAGAAGAGAAGGCGATTTAAGTCTTTTTGCATGTCTAGTAGAGCTGCACGATTCTGGCTAAAATGAGAATGGCTTTTTTTTTTTGCTTAAAATAAAGTTCACGATTTTCTCACAATTCTGTAGATGTAAAATAAAAGTTAATATGAGTAGCCTATTATTATTGTTATTTCAGAATATAACTATTCATAATTCGAATGTTGAATTAGGCTGTTATGTTTGAGACATGTGCTTGCAATCTGTCCTTGACAACATTGTTAGACCATTTTTTCCTACTGGTAAAATCAGACATTTGTCATTATCAGATTTCCTCTTGCATTATATAGGCTAGAGTAGTTATACTGACACTGTTAAACATTTATTCTCATGCAAAACATTTTGTGTTCGCTATGAAAGAAAAACATGTTACATGCTTGTCGTAATCATTACTCTAAAATGCGATATAATCATTTAAATGATGTGCCCGCTTTCAGTTTCATTTTTATCAGGTTCATACTTCCCCGCGCAGCTCCCAAACGATCGCTCTGTGCCACAAACTGAATGTTATTTACAATGTTATTAGCTGTTATTCACAACCTATGCAAGTTCTGTTCACTAAAATAGGCATCATTCACAGGCACGCGCCCGCCCTCTCTGTGATAACAGCTAGATAACAGCTCACGATCAGCTCACGTCATGTGTTTTTGCGGCCGCTAATACATCATTACATGAAGACAGACATGACGTTTTTGGATGAATTATACCTTATAAATACAGTATGTGACTCTTTCAACACCATTTGGAGGTGTCCACGTTGCTGAACATTGTATGTAAAACAACGTGAAGACTTGTGCGGCCGCCTTTGCTTCTCTCCTGAACTTGAAAATATGATTGGCAGAATCGTAGAAATGCTGGATTAAGATGGTCTAGGGCAGGGGTGCTCAATCCTGTTCCTGGAGATCGACCTTCCTGCATAGTTCAGCTCCAACCCTGATCAAACACACCTGAACCAATTAATTAGGACCTGAACAGCATTTGATAATTACAGGCAGGTGTGTTTGATATGGGTTGCAACAGAAATCTGCAGGAAGGTAGATCTCCAGGAACAGGATTGAGCACCCCTGGTCTAGGGGGTCGAATCGAGATTGCGATCTTTTTACGATTAATTGTGCAGCTCTAATGTCTAGGTTACTAAGGGTTGACGGAGCATTATTTTATTTTGAAGGTGATTCAATTATTGGTGGGGACTTTCCTAAAAAAGACTCACGGCTGTATTACATAAAAAGGGGGGTTCAACTAAATACTGAACAAAGGATCTGAATACTTAGGATCATGTGATATTTCAGTCTTTCTTTTTAATAAATCTGCAAAAACGTCAAAAATTCTGTGTTTTTCTGTCAATGGGGTATATGTCGAACGTCTCGTGACCAAACCGAATCCCTGGGTAGAACACTTCCGCTCATCGCTACTTCATATGCGCCAGCGGTTTGTTATTGAAAGTAGTAAGTAGTGTTTTATACGTTATATAATAGGATATATGCGCAACTTTCACGTTCCAATCAACCTGGGTAGAACACTTCCAGTTTTTCCCTCTCCGCTAATTTGGAGTTGTTTTATACAGGAAGCCTCCAGGAACTACCAAAGTTAAGCATCACAGATGTCCACCGAATATGCTCATTATCATCTAAATGTCCGGCCGCCAAATTGGCCAAAGGATTTAAATTGTATGCTTTATCATACATAATGGAATATGAAGGTGGAATGGAAATGCTGTACAATGTCACTAACTAGCTAACGCTATGAAGTTATCTGTTCTGCCGTATGGATCTAAATATTCATATTAACACTTTGTGAATTTTTGCACCAGTATCAAATAAAGACAGGTTGACTGGTGATGTCAGCATTGGGGCAGCCTGTCACAGGTCTATGAAGAAGTCTGAGAAACCATAAATAAATATATATATATATATATATATATATATATATATATATATATATATATATATATATATATATATATATATATACATATATATATATTCTTTTTTTTTATTTATGTATATATATATATATATATATATATATATATATATATATATACATATATATATATATACATATATATATATATATACATACATATATTTATATATATATATATATACATACAGTAGTATGTAGTGCTGTTGCCTCACAGCAAGAACGTCGCTGGGTCGCAGGTTCGAACCTCGGCTGGGCTGGGTCAGTTGGCGTTTCTGTGTGGAGTTTGCATGTTCTCCCTGGGTTTGCGTGGGTTTCCTCCGGGTGCTCCGGTTTCCCCCACAGTCCAAAGACATGCAGTACAGGTGAATTGGGTAAGCTAAATTGTCCATAGTGTATGAGTGTGAATGTGTGTGTGGAAGTTCCCAGAGATGGGTTGCGGCTGGAAGGGCATCCGCTGCGTAAAATCGTGCTGGATAAGTTGGCGGTTCATTCCGCTGTGGCGACCCCGCAAGGGATAAAGCCGACAAGAAAATGAATGAATGAATGAATATACATATATATTTATTTATTTATTTATGGTGTCTCAGACTTCTTCATAGACCTGTGACAGGCTGCCCCAATGCTGACATCACCAGTCAACCTGTCTTTATTTGATACTGGTGCAAAAATTCACAAAGTGTTCATATGAATATGTAGATCCATACGGCAGAACAGATAACTTCAAAGCGTTAGCTAGTTAGTGACATTGTACAGCATTTCCATTCCGCTAGCTTAATAACCTTCATATTTCATTATGTATGAAGACGCATACTATTTAAATCCTTTGGCCAATTTAGTTGTTCCTGGAGGCTTCTTGTATAAAACAACTCCAAATTAGCGGAGAGGGAAAAACTGGAAGTGTTCTACCCAGGTTGATTGGAACGCGAAAGTTGCGCATATATCCTATTATTTAACGTATAAAACACTACTTACTACTTTCAATAACAAACCGCTGGCGCATATGAAGTAGCGATGAGCGGAAGTGTTCTACCCAGGGATCCGGTTTGGTCACGAGACGTTTGACATATACCCTATATGGGCTGCTGTGTGTACATTAATTAGCGAATGACTGAAATATAACAACGAGTGAAAAACACTGTATATAGTTGTTTTGGTGTGGATGACCATTGTTTTTGGAAAAAATTGAAAACGATAGGGGTGACGCAGTGGCGCAGTAGGTAGTGCTGTCGCCTCACAGCAAGAAGGTCGCTGGTTCGAGCCTCGGCGGGGTCAGTTGGCATTTCTGTGTGGAGTTTGCATGTTCTCCCTGCATTCGCGTGGGTTTTCTCCGGGTGCTCCGGTTTCCCCCACAGTCCAAAGACATGCGGTACAGGTGAATTGGGTAAGCTAAATTGTCCATAGTGTGAATAAGTGTGTGTGGATGTTTCCCAGAGATGGGTTGTGGCTGGAAGGGCATCCGCTGCGTAAAAACGTGCTGGATAAGTTGGCGGTTCATTCCGCTGTGGCGACCCCGGATTAATAAAGGGACTAAGCCGAAAAGAAAATGAATGAATGAAAACGATAGTGTGGAATGCAACAGTATCTGACTGCAGACTTATACATACATGACATGCAGTCTCAGACACATGCACTCAACAGGGTGGGTTAGGGACGGGGATAGGTGTGTGCATTAAAAGCATTGCATGCAGTCTGAGCTTGCATGTGCACCTGGTCTGCAGCCAGACCCTTCTCTGGACTTGGAGCACGTTTAGACGAAAACGCCATTTTCAAATTTATTTGGATTACTGTAGATGTAGCCTCAGTTCTGGACGCAGCCTGTGTGCACGTTTGGCAGTTCTGCACTATCTGTCGTCAGTCGAGCATCTGCCCATAATGCAGGTGGAATGTGTTCATGCGGTCCAAAGTCCAGAAAAGCGAATGAATTTATTAAACAAGCACATTGATGCACTGCTTTAATTAGTTGAAATACTTTATAGGGGTTACTCATAACTGCAGACATACTCAGAAAGGAAGACTTTTAAAGAAAGGCATTAAAGTGTCTCATAAAGAAATGCTTTACTGTTATCCCTCCGAGAGTCTGGGACTGGAACATAACAAGCACGTTTAAATCATCTGAACTCGTCTGCTGGACTCCGCATGCTTGATATAAAAAACATTCTCTGGGAAAATAAAAAAAGATCCGTGAATATTGTTCTGATTTGTGGTCCTGACAGATTAAACACGGCATAATAAATAAAACAAACAAGACATTTAGTCTTGCAACATATGAGATCATGTGATTGACCAAACTGGCTCTGTTTACACCTGCTGTTAAGATTGTTGGCTGATTGGATCACATTACTGTTTACACCAGGGGCCTCATGTATCAACGCTGCGTATGCACAAAAACTTTGCGTACGTCAGATTTCACGCTCACGTTTGGATTTACTAACGATGAAATTAACGTGAGAATGTGCGTTGGTCCGCCCCAACTTCATGTCTGGCGTACGTGTATTTCTTGTGTGTGTTTGTTTTATTTCCATTGGTGACTCCTAGAGGCAATTATGTTAAATTAGACACTACAAAGTATCGCACCAACACATTGCTATTCATTTATAGGTAAATAAATTATAAAAATATTTTATGAATTAATAAAACTATTCATTTAAAATGGGTTAATTGACAAAAAATATTTTTTTTTTACCAATTATGTGATTTAGAACATATAAAAGCATTTGCAAATGCATACAATACTGTGGCAAGGTGGCCTTGGTCAACCCATTATTCATTCATCCCCACAACCGTGCGATGGGTGGCTTCTTGGTGAGTGATGTATTTAAAGATATTATTCCAGCTATTTATTATTCTAATTCTTAGCAGTGGACAATTAGGAGAATGACCATGTTGCCTTAGTTCATTTTATCCCCTAGCTCAGTGGTCCTCAACCACCGTGGTACCAGGCTGCACAAGAAACCATTAATTATTTCCGTTTTATTTAGTATCTGAGTCTGAACGATCTTTTATTTTCAAAAGTCTTTTATTTTGAAAAATGACAGTATTCTCTCGCTTACATCTCGGTCACTTGAGCACCCAAATTTAACCCACAAGCAGCAAAATGAGTAAGAAACAGACGTCTTTGGAAAGTTACTTTGCTAAGGGGAAAAGGCCCAGTGAACGACCCACGAACTGCCAAGGTATGGATTCGCAGCCCAGTTGTCAACAAATCAGGTTAATCCAGCATGGCTCTGCAAGAAGATCAACTGCTGGAGATCGCAAACGGCGGCGGCCTTTTAGGGGCCGTTTGCATATCGTGTATTTCTAGAGTTTGCACAAGTTTGTTGTTATCAATGGAGGTGCGCGCACAATCGGCGTGACACGCTTGCGCAAATGAACCTCGGGCCGCGAGCGCACCGCAAGTCATGTAACAAGAGTTAACCAATCAGCTTCAGCTTGTATGGAATATTCACATTTCGGTAAGACTGATTTTCTCAGACAAACACAGAAGACACAAACACTGCAGTGCTTTGTACTTTTCTCCATAAATAAAACTTGTATCAGAGCGACAGCAATGTTTTGTCAGCTTGTCATCCTCTGATAAAACGGTTAATGATCGCCTAGCAACCTACGAAACACCGAAAAACCCCCGTCCGCGGTACAATTGTCAAGCGTTGACCGCTCTGCGGTGATAAAAAGGTTGAGGGCCACTGCCCTAGCTGACCAATAATGGACAAATTTGTAATCCGCCCTCCACAAAAAAGACAAGAGTCTCACTGATTCGCCTCGCAGCAATCCTCACACTAATTCATAGAGCATAACAAATAACATACAAGTATTAAATTTCAACAGCCTATATTATTTTTTTCCCCTATACACCAGTGTGAATACTGATATTTTTGTTATTGAATTTCAAATAGAGCCAATTTAAAGGCCAAAGGCTTACGTTTACAGTTACAAATGGCCTACTAATGTTTTGCTTTTATGTTTTAAATTAGGCTATTGTTTGTGCATAAACATATCTAGATATAGTAATAAACATACCGTTTATTTGAAAACAACATTTTTTGTCATCATTACTGCAAACTTATATGAGCGATAATATCATTAAATGTGGAGGGGGGCCTTACAATATTTTCCAGGGAAAAAGGGGGCCTCAGGCAAAAAAAAAGGTTGGAAACCACTGTTCTAAGGGCTTATTATGCGGTCTTGTCACCATCTTGTGGATAGACAACGTCAACCATCTTTGGTCAGCTCAGTATGGCAGGCTAACCGCCGACGACGCGGTGTCTCTCAGAAATTAGAAACATTTATAAATAGGCACTGTGCTTATAAATAAACTGCATAGTTGCAATCTGAACAACTACATTCTCACCTAAAAAAGCGTCAAAAGTACATTATGTTGCCTAACATCAGGAATATTTGTCTGTAGAGTGTCCTCTGGTTGTTGCTGTATGTGGGCGGAGTTAAGCTGGATTTATACTTTCGCCTGGCGCCGCATCGCTCACCTCCGCTGACTGCGCGCGCATCTCGCGAAACGGACGAGGCTTTTAATTTTCCCGCGTTCGTCGTTGTGATATTCTTTAAAACGACAGGGGGCGGTGAAAAGAAACTGACCGTAAAGTCAGGCGGATAGACAAAGAAGTAGGAAGTTTCCGGAACTACGTCATATCATTAATATCATTCAAGATTTTTAAACGAATTATTTTTATTGTTTTTATAAATTATTTTAATGATTGTAAGGATTTTTATAACCATTCAAGGTTTGTTTTTAATTAAACTTTGATGCATCACTTGCTGTTGTTCATATATCGGACAGTTTTACCTATTAAAGTTTATTAAAATGATAGTGAGAGGAGAGCATGGGTTGCTCAACAAATATATTTTATTATGAAATAATAATAAAAGCAAAAAAAAAAAACAAAAAAAAAATACACTTACTAAAAAATACAGATGTTTTTTTTTAGATTTAGCCCGCTCCACAATTCACACATTACTGTCTGGCTAGTTTCTGTCCTCCTCTTATGCTAAAAAGGCAATAATGGTCCAACATTCCTGACCATTATCACCAATAAAGCCTAGAAAAACAGGCATCAGTATATTGCAAACCGATAGGTTCAAATATTCCTTCCCAGTTATCAAAGCAATAATTTGTTTCTTCTTTATAGTTTTGCTACTATTCATTTGTTTTAAATTCAAAATTGTAACATATACATCAGTGTAAACCTATAAATGGTGGAAAAACATATTTCTGTAATTGTGTACCCGGGTCTCCACTTTTGCCATGGCCTCTTTTGGCTTTAACAAACTTATCCCTCAGGTTTTTCCAAACCTTTTAACAAAAACTTTCCTCCTTTCACACAGCTATTGCAATTTCTAGCCAAGAATTATTGATCATCTGGTTATTTCTATGATCACGGATCATAAAGATGTCTGTACAGGCGTTCCCGTTTCAGACAAAATCTCTTCAAAGTGTTTCATATTCAACTCAAATCAAACGCGGCGCCGAATCAAACTGTTCGCTCGAGTCTCAAAAAAAATCCTACGATCCACCAGCCGAAATCATGTCGCGTGCACCCAAAGCGAACCTCCGCAAACACCGCAATGACGTCACATTTGCCGCATGCACTCAATCGAACTAGCGGACGCGTCGAGTATAAACCAGGCTTTAAGAGACTGAACCAGTGCTGTTATTGCAGAATATCGCACGGCTATCAGCCAATCAGATTCAAGAACCAGGCAGAACTGTTGTATAAAATAAATCATGAAATTTCCTAGAAAATGAACAGCACAGTTCACTTAAAAAAGTATTTTGGCTGCTTGTTCAAACTACTCATTTAAAATGAGTTGAAACGACTCAATTCTTTAGGTTTTTTTTTCGTGACAACTTAATTGTTTTATGTTTAATCCACTTAAATTTGTAAAAACAGTTAAGCTAGCAATTGATTTTTGTCAGAACAACATGACTGAATTGTGTGGAACCCAGCATTTTATTCATTATTTTTCTTCTATATATGAGTAACAGCAATTGTGGCGCTTGCTTGACTTGGCGAACGGCACTTATCAAAGTGCGCAGACAAACAGACGCAGCTCATTTATCTCTCCGCTTGTTCAAAAGGCTTCTCCCACACTTCATTGATATGACACACTAATCTGGCATTAGTTCTGCGGTTTTGCCCTTACGAGGAAGTAAATTGACTTAACAAGCTATTACTGTGTGATGTGATGTGACAGTGGTTTGGCCGTGTGTCAACAGGAAGTAGTGCAGGGCAGATAAAGCCACTGCGTAATGGTTCATTATTATGACCTATACGCTCATAAGCTGATCCAGGACGTGATGTGTGAGTCCAGCACCTGAGTTAGACGTTGGCAGACTTTATGCGGTTGCCCTAAAGGAAAACACACATACACACACACACACACACACACACACACGCAACATGTATCTACAACAACAAACAAATTCGGGTGGGACCGTTTTGCAAGGAAAAACTGAGACGTGTGGACATTGGCCCTCATGCAGTATTGCGCATAAACAAACCCAGAGGAAGAGACCATCAGCCATAGTACACAAATAAACGTAAACTGCACAGCTGGGCGTCTTTGGCTTCGCGCCTGAAAGAGAGGTACAAAAATATTTGGATGAGGAGAGTTTGATTTCAAGAAAGCAAACGAGAAGTAGCTGTAACTATAAAATGTGAACGCTTTTTTTGGTTTCTTGGCACTCTGAGATTTATTTTACAGAGCCATATCCATCATTCTATGTTCATAAATTTGAGGCAAAATCCTGGAGGAAAAATGTTATTGGTCAGAGGTGAAATGAGATATTCAGTGAGGGGGAAAAATGTAGGGTGGGATGTGATTTTATCCATCAGGAACTGATTGGAAGGTGAAAAATGCTGATGAGATCAGCTGGAAATGATAAATTATGGTATTTTTCTTTGGAATTATTTGTACTGATGAATAACGGACAATACGAGAGATGTTGTGAATTAAATGGGACTTTTAATTTTAAGTATTTAACAAATTTATTTAACTTAAGTTTGCATGTTCTCCCCGTGTTGGCGTGGGTTTCCTCCAGGTGCTTCGGTTTCCCCCAGAGTCCAAACACATGCACTAGAGTTGAAGATCACTGTAGATGTAATGTAATGTGTATTTATATAGCGCATTTATTGTGTATGGTCATACACCCAAAGCGCTTCACAATCATGAGGGGAGTCTCTCCACACCACCACCAGTGTGTAGCATCCACTTGGATGATGCGACGGCAGCCACAGGACAACGGCGCCAGTGCGCTCACCACACACTAGCTATTGGTGGAGTGGAGAGACAGTGATAGAGCCAATTCAGGGGATGGGGATGATTAGGAGGCCATGATGATTAAGTGCCGATTTTTTTACGAGAAGTGCCATGGGATTTTTAAATGACCACAGAGAGTCAGGACCTCGGTTTTAACGTCTCATCCGAAAGACGGCGCCCACTGACAGTGTAGTGTCCCCTTCACTCTTACTGGGGCATTAGGACTCACACAGACCACAGGTTGAGCGCCCCCTGCTGGCCTCTCTAACACCACTTCCAACAGCAACCTAGTTTTCCCATGTGGTCTCCCATCCAGGTACTGACCAGGCTCAGCCCTGCTTAGCTTCAGTGAGTAACCGATCTTGGGCTGCAGGGTGATATGGCTGTGGCAGTAGGTGGCTTTAGCGCAATGCTGCGCTCACTGATGGTGCGTCCAGCAGCACTGAACACCCTTTCACTGCTGGCTACTGATCTGGCTAATTTTGCAAGTTTTGGGTAGGATTGTTTGTTCATCTTCCACCAGTCAAGAATATCCATTTCATTTTCCATGACAGCGGTTCTTAATATAGCGAGTGTATGGAATAAAATCGCTGTCATAAATATTTCGTGCGTAAATAAAATTCACGCATCTGTAATTATAAAATCGTAAAGGAAAACAGAACGTACTCGTAAATTTACAAGGGTACAATTTCAAAATCTGCGATTAGAACAGACACAGATACGACATTTTCTTTGTCTGTTTGTATATGACTGATAAATTTACGATGGGTGTACTTTACAAGCACGAATACAGTTTCAACACGGACACGACAACCTGTTTACGAGTACGAATCAAAAAGCGACACTCCACTGTCAAAATGACGTCACCGCTGTCACAGGCATTAATAAACAAGCGAGAGTCATCGATCACAACGGTGCGCTTGCTGGACACTCAAGCTCCCAACACAACGTCTCAGGTAAGATTTTTGTTATTCCCTGTTACAGTCATATGTATATGCCTGTATGTTTTGCTTGTGTGTGTGCGCTCTCTCTTTCTCTTTCTCTCTCTCGCTCGTTCGCTCCCTCTCTCTCTCTCTCTCTCTCTCTCCCTCTGTGTTATTTCTCAGGTTCGCCCACTCCAATACCCCATTCGTCCGTAAAGACGTCAATCACCATTCCACCCTCTGACGTCATCACCCCCGCTTCCAATCAGGATGGGAGCTCGTAGTTTAAATGGACTCGAGCGGGGAAGCTCGTTCTGCTTGCTTGCTCTCTCTTGTGTGCTTTTGGCTTGTTTGCCTATTGTGTGTGTTTTGGCTTGTTGTTATGATGTTGATGTGAGTTTGAGTTTTGATTTTGGTCTGGTCCTTGTTTTTGGTCGTTGTTACAGTTTTTGTATGTGTATATGTAGCACTTCCCGTTCCCTAACATCTGGCGTCAGCCTTCCCCTGGGATTCGAGGAGTTTAGATGTCACGTGACATTCACCTTGCATCACGTAGATAACTCCACTGTCTAAACACACTAGTTTAGAAGTGAGCGCCACCCGCTGTAAGTTTTCACCGCCTTTTTGTCTAGTAGAGCAGTTTTAGGCCCCGTTTACACTAATGCGTTTTCGTTTTAAAACGGCGAGTTAGATCAAAAACGATCCGCGTCCACACTAGCGTTTCATCTAGCGTTTCTAAACATATCTCCGTCCACACCACTCCACCAAAAACGTATATCACGTGACCATTCGCGCACTCATGCGCGTTCAAGTATAAACAGGAAGCATGTGTCTCGCTCGGCATTTGATTATTGTTAGTCAACAAACGCTGGTTGAACGATGAACGCGAGCGATTAGCGAGTGCTCGAACAATAGCTTGCCTCTTGCGAATATATGCAGCTGCTGTAGTAAAAAAGGCAGAGTTTAACTGCACAATGGCGCCTAAAACGGACAATAGTGCAAACAACACTCCCATTTCTGTGTCCATGTTGTTGTTTACAGTGAAGGCTGGTCTGCCGTCTTCCGGTAGCGTTATAGTCATGTGATAGGGGCTTGACAAGTAAGGGAAGGATACGCAATGACCCAAAAGCCCCAATCATGTAGCGAATCTCAGCAGCCACGCCTCCGTTTTCAGATGTCTTCGTTTTCCCCCATCCACACTGAGACGGAGCAGCAGCGTATTAGACTGAAAACGACCTCTCCAGCGTTTTCAAAACGCTCCGTTTTCGGGGCTCGAAAACTCCGGCGTAGTGTGGACGAATGGCATAACCGTAGCAAAACTTATGCGTTTTAAAACGAAAACGCATTAGTGTAAACGGGGCCTTAGTTATAGCGTGTAAACGCTGAAGATGTTTTGTTTGTTTATTTTGTATTAGTTAGTTTAGAGGGTAATTTCAGATAGATTTGGAGTATTGTTATATTGCTTTCATTTTATTTGGCGCCACTTAATTCTCGTTTCCCCCATCCATGATATATATTGACTAATTTATTTTCCTTTGTGATATCTTGTAAATATTTTGCTGTTTGACTTCTTTTCACTTCTGTAAATAAATGCACTTATTTTTGCAGTATTTTGGTTGTTCGTTTGGATATTTTGCCAACAACTCACCACAATGTTATCACATTAAATGTTGCTGCTTTTAAACCCTCGAGCCAAACTTGAAAGTCGTAACATTTCCTCTTTGAGAAATGTCCGTCATGAGCTGTAATAAAGGTTGAGACTTAATGAGGTCCATTATCGCTGTGTTTCACCGTCTTTTTGTCTAGTAGAGCAGTTTTAGGCCCCGTTTTACACTAATGCGTTTTCTTTTTAAAACGGCGAGGTTAGATCAAAAACGATCCGCGTCCACACTAGCGTTTCATCTAGCGTTTCTAAACATATCTCCGTCCACACTACTCTACCAAAAACGTATATCACGTGACCATTCGCGCACTCTGGGCATCCGCGTTCAAGTATAAACAGGAAGCATGTGTCTCGCTCGGCATTTGGTTATTGTTAGTCAACAAACGCTGGTTGAACGATGAACGCGAGCGATTAGCGAGTGCTCGAACAATAGCTTGCCTCTTGCGAATATATGCAGCTGCTGTAGTAAAAAAGGCAGAGTTTAACTGCACAATGGCGCCTAAAACGGACAATAGTGCAAACAACGCTCCCATTTCTGTGTCCATGTTGTTGTTTACAGTGAAGGCTGGTCTGCCGTCTTCCGGTAGCGTTATAGTCATGTGATAGGGGCTTGACAAGTAAGGGAAAGATACGCAATGACCCAAAAGCCCCAATCAGGTAGCGAATCTCAGCAGCCACGCCTCCGTTTTCAGATGTCTCCGTTTTCCCCCATCCACACTGAGACGGAGCAGCAGCGTATTAGAATGAAAACGGCCTCTCCAGCGTTTTCAAAACGCTCCGTTTTCGGGGCTCGAAAACTCCGGCGTAGTGTGGACGGATGGCGTAACCGTGGCAAAACTTATGCGTTTTAAAACGCATTAGTGTAAACGGGGCCTTGGTTATAGCGTGTAAACGCTGAAGATGTTTTGTTTGTTTATTTTGTATTAGTTAGTTTAGAGGGTAATTTCAGATAGATTTGGAGTATTGTTATATTGCTTTCATTTTATTTGGCGCCTCTTAATTCTCGTTTCCCCCATCCATGATATATATTGACTAATTTATTTTCCTTTGTGATATCTTGTAAATATTTTGCTGTTTGACTTCTTTTCACTTCTGTAAATAAATGCACTTATTTTTGCAGTATTTTGGTTGTTCGTTTGGATATTTTGCCACCAACTCACCACAATGTTATCACATTAAATGTTGCTGCTTTTAAACCCTCGAGCCAAACTTGAAAGTCGTAACATTTCCTCTTTGAGAAATGTCCGTCATGAGCTGTAATAAAGGTTGAGACTTAATGAGGTCCATTATCGCTGTGTTTCACCGTCTTTTTGTCTAGTAGAGCAGTTTTAGGCCCCGTTTACACTAATGCGTTTTCGTTTTAAAACGGCGAGTTAGATCAAAAACGATCCGCGTCCACACTAGCGTTTCATCTAGCGTTTCTAAACATATCTCCGTCCACACCACTCCACCAAAAACGTATATCACGTGACCATTCGCGCACTCTGGGCATCCGCGTTCAAGTATAAACAGGAAGCATGTGTCTCGCTCGGCATTTGGTTATTGTTAGTCAACAAACACTGGTTGAACGATGAACGCGGGTGATTAGCGAGTGCTCGAACAATAGCTTGCCTCTTGCGAATATATGCAGCTGCTGTAGTAAAAAAGGCAGAGTTTAACTGCACAATGGCGCCTAAAATGGACAATAGTGCAAACAACGCTCCCATTTCTGTGTCAATGTTGTTGTTTACAGTGAAGGCTGGTCTGCCGTCTTCCGGTAGCGTTATAGTCATGTGATAGGGGCTTGACAAGTAAGGGAAGGATACGCAATGACCCAAAAGCCCCAATCACGTAGCGAATCTCAGCAGCCACGCCTCCGTTTTCAGATGTCTTCGTTTTCCCCCATCCACACTGAGACGGAGCAGCAGCGTTTTAGACTGAAAACGGGCTCTCCAGCGTTTTCAAAACGCTCCGTTTTCGGGGCTCGAAAACTCTGGCGTAGTGTGGACGGATGGCGTAACCGTGGCAAAACTTAAACTCATTAGTGTAAACGGGGCCTAAGTTATAGCGTGTAAACGCTGATGATGTTTTGTTTGTTTATTTTGTATTAGTTAGTTTAGAGGGTAATTTCAGATAGATTTGGAGTATTGTTATATTGCTTTAATTTTATTTGGCGCCACTTAATTCTCGTTTCCCCCATCCATGATATATATTGACTAATTTATTTTCCTTTGTGATATCTTGTAAATATTTTGCTGTTTGACTTCTTTTCACTTCTGTAAATAAATGCACTTATTTTTGCAGTATTTTGGTTGTTCGTTTGGATATTTTGCCACCAACTCACCACAATGTTACATTACAATGTTGCTGCTTTTAAACCCTCGAGCCAAACTTGAAAGTCGTAACATTTCCTCTTTGAGAAATGTCCGTCATGAGCTGTAATAAAGGTTGAGACTTAATGAGGTCCATTATCGCTGTGTTTCACCGTCTTTTTGTCTAGTAGAGCAGTTTTAGGCCCCGTTTACACTAATGCGTTTTCGTTTTAAAACGGCGAGTTAGATCAAAAACGATCCGCGTCCACACTAGCGTTTCATCTAGCGTTTCTAAACAAATCTCCGTCCACACTACTCTACCAAAAACGTATATCACGTGACCATTCGCGCACTCTGGGCATCCGCGTTCAAGTATAAACAGGAAGCATGTGTCTCGCTCGGCATTTGGTTATTGTTAGTCAACAAACGCTGGTTGAACGATGAACGCGAGCGATTAGCGAGTGCTCGAACAATAGCTTGCCTCTTGCGAATATATGCAGCTGCTGTAGTAAAAAAGGCAGAGTTTAACTGCACAATGGCGCCTAAAACGGACAATAGTGCAAACAACGCTCCCATTTCTGTGTCCATGTTGTTGTTTACAGTGAAGGCTGGTCTGCCGTCTTCCGGTAGCGTTATAGTCATGTGATAGGGGCTTGACAAGTAAGGGAAGGATACGCAATGACCCAAAAGCCCCAATCATGTAGCGAATCTCAGCAGCCACGCCTCTGTTTTCAGATGTCTCCGTTTTCCCCCATCCACACTGAGACGGAGCAGCAGCGTTTAAGAATGAAAACGACCTCTCCAGCGTTTTCAAAACGCTCCGTTTTCGGGGCTCGAAAACTCCGGCGTAGTGTGGACGAATGGCATAACCGTAGCAAAACTTATGCGTTTTAAAACGAAAACGCATTAGTGTAAACGGGGCCTTAGTTATAGCGTGTAAACGCTGAAGATGTTTTGTTTGTTTATTTTGTATTAGTTAGTTTAGAGGGTAATTTCAGATAGATTTGGAGTATTGTTATATTGCTTTCATTTTATTTGGCGCCACTTAATTCTCGTTTCCCCCATCCATGATATATATTGACTAATTTATTTTCCTTTGTGATATCTTGTAAATATTTTGCTGTTTGACTTCTTTTCACTTCTGTAAATAAATGCACTTATTTTTGCAGTATTTTGGTTGTTCGTTTGGATATTTTGCCACCAACTCACCACAATGTTATCACATTAAATGTTGCTGCTTTTAAACCCTCGAGCCAAACTTGAAAGTCGTAACATTTCCTCTTTGAGAAATGTCCGTCATGAGCTGTAATAAAGGTTGAGACTTAATGAGGTCCATTATCACTGTGTTTCACCGTCTTTTTGTCTAGTAGAGCAGTTTTAGGCCCCGTTTACACTAATGCGTTTTCTTTTTAAAACGGCGAGTTAGATCAAAAACGATCCGCGTCCACACTAGCGTTTCATCTAGCGTTTCTAAACATATCTCCGTCCACACTACTCTACCAAAAACGTATATCACGTGACCATTCGCGCACTCTGGGCATCCGCGTTCAAGTATAAACAGGAAGCATGTGTCTCGCTCGGCATTTGGTTATTGTTAGTCAACAAACGCTGGTTGAACGATGAACGCGAGCGATTAGCGAGTGCTCAAACAATAGCTTGCCTCTTGCGAATATATGCAGCTGCTGTAGTAAAAAAGGCAGAGTTTAACTGCACAATGGCGCCTAAAACGGACAATAGTGCAAACAACGCTCCCATTTCTGTGTCAATGTTGTTGTTTACAGTGAAGGCTGGTCTGCCGTCTTCCGGTAGCGTTATAGTCATGTGATAGGGGCTTGACAAGTAAGGGAAGGATACGCAATGACCCAAAAGCCCCAATCATGTAGCGAATCTCAGCAGCCACGCCTCCGTTTTCAGATGTCTTCGTTTTCCCCCATCCACACTGAGACGGAGCAGCAGCGTATTAGACTGAAAACGACCTCTCCAGCGTTTTCAAAACGCTCCGTTTTCGGGGCTCGAAAACTCCGGCGTAGTGTGGACGAATGGCATAACCGTAGCAAAACTTATGCGTTTTAAAACGAAAACGCATTAGTGTAAACGGGGCCTTAGTTATAGCGTGTAAACGCTGAAGATGTTTTGTTTGTTTATTTTGTATTAGTTAATTTAGAGGGTAATTTCAGACAGATTTGGAGTATTGTTATATTGCTTTCATTTTATTTGGCGCCACTTAATTCTCGTTTCCCCCATCCATGATATATATTGACTAATTTATTTTCCTTTGTGATATCTTGTAAATATTTTGCTGTTTGACTTCTTTTCACTTCTGTAAATAAATGCACTTATTTTTGCAGTATTTTGGTTGTTCGTTTGGATATTTTGCCACCAACTCACCACAATGTTATCACATTAAATGTTGCTGCTTTTAAACCCTCGAGCCAAACTTGAAAGTCGTAACATTCCCTCTTTGAGAAATGTCCGTCATGAGCTGTAATAAAGGTTGAGACTTAATGAGGTCCATTATCGCTGTGTTTCACCGTCTTTTTGTCTAGTAGAGCAGTTTTAGGCCCCGTTTACACTAATGCGTTTTCTTTTTAAAACGGCGAGTTAGATCAAAAACGATCCGCGTCCACACTAGCGTTTCATCTAGCGTTTCTAAACAAATCTCCGTCCACACTACTCTACCAAAAACGTATATCACGTGACCATTCGCGCACTCTGGGCATCCGCGTTCAAGTATAAACAGGAAGCATGTGTCTCGCTCGGCATTTGGTTATTGTTAGTCAACAAACGCTGGTTGAACGATGAACGCGAGCGATTAGCGAGTGCTCGAACAATAGCTTGCCTCTTGCGAATATATGCAGCTGCTGTAGTAAAAAAGGCAGAGTTTAACTGCACAATGGCGCCTAAAACGGACAATAGTGCAAACAACGCTCCCATTTCTGTGTCAATGTTGTTGTTTACAGTGAAGGCTGGTCTGCCGTCTTCCGGTAGCGTTATAGTCATGTGATAGGGGCTTGACAAGTAAGGGAAGGATACGCAATGACCCAAAAGCCCCAATCAGGTAGCGAATCTCAGCAGCCACGCCTCCGTTTTCAGATGTCTTCGTTTTCCCCCATCCACACTGAGACGGAGCAGCAGCGTTTTAGAATGAAAACGACCTCTCCAGCGTTTTCAAAACGCTCCGTTTTCGGGGCTCGAAAACTCCGGCGTAGTGTGGACGGATGGTGTAACCGTAGCAAAACTTAAGCGTTTTAAAACGAAAACGCATTAGCGTAAACGGGGCCTTAGTTATAGCGTGTAAACGCTGAAGATGTTTTGTTTGTTTATTTTGTATTAGTTAATTTAGAGGGTCATTTCAGATAGATTTGGAGTATTGTTATATTGCTTTCATTTTATTTGGCGCCACTTAATTCTCGTTTCCCCCATCCATGATATATATTGACTAATTTATTTTCCTTTGTGATATCTTGTAAATATTTTGCTGTTTGACTTCTTTTCACTTCTGTAAATAAATGCACTTATTTTTCCAGTATTTTGGTTGTTCGTTTGGATATTTTGCCACCAACTCACCACAATGTTATCACATTAAATGTTGCTGCTTTTAAACCCTCGAGCCAAACTTGAAAGTCGTAACATTCCCTCTTTGAGAAATGTCCGTCATGAGCTGTAATAAAGGTTGAGACTTAATGAGGTCCATTATCGCTGTGTTTCTTGGACATTTTACAGAATCAAAATTAAGAACGGGTCGAGGATAGTGAGCATAATGTAAGTTAATGTTACAGGCCGCAAGCGCAGAACGTCTATTGGAATCACTTAATGGTGTTTAACTATAACATGTTATAGGTGTTTAACTTTATGCAGAAAACTGAATTATCAAATGAAACACGTGCAAATAAAGTAGCGTTTCCATCCAACGAGTCAAAGAGAACAAAATCGTCACTTCCTTATTATCTGGCGCCAAATATCAAGCTGTAACATCACTAGACGTTGATATTTGGTTGATTTTAGGTTGTGTTGGAAAGTAACCAAAATACAACATCTGTCCGATGTTGGATATTGACGTCGGCCTGATGTTGGGTTCTGACGTCAAGCCGATTTTCATTTCCAAACAAAATGCAACGTCCCATGACGTTAGGGTACAACGTCAATCTGAGATAATGTTGACATCCTGTGCCTGCTGGGTATAGTGTATGTGTGTGTGTGTGTGTGTGTGTGTCTGTAGTTGTATAGTGTGTGTTAGTTTACATCTGCCATCATTAACACAGTCAGTGCTGACAGCAGTCTTGTGTGTATGTGTTTGTCTGTGTGTATGTTTATGTGTGTATGTATAGTTTGTATTGTGTGTGTGTGTGTGTGTGTGTGTGTTTATGGAGAGGTTATCATCATTAAACCAGCCAGGACTGGCAGCAGTCATGTGTGTATAATCAGTGTGTGTGTGTGTGGTAAGCAATGTATTTGTGTGGAGCAGTCGTCATTAAATCAGTCAGGACTAACAGCAGGTGTGTGTGTGTGTGTGTGTGTGTGGTAAGCAATGTATTTGTATGGAGCAGTCGTCATTAAACCAGTCAGGACTAACAGCAGGTGTGTGTGTGTGTGTGTGTGTGTGTGTGTGTGTGTGTGTGGGGGGTGGGTGGGTGTGTGTGTGTGTGTGTGTGTGTGTGTGTGTGTGTGTTTGCATGGAGCGGTCATCATTTAACCAGCCAGGACTGGCAGCAGTTGTGTGTGTATAGTGTGTGTGTGTTTGTATGGAATGATCATCATTAAATCAGCCAGGACTGGCAGCAGTCGTGTGTGTTTATGTGGGTTTGTATATAATTTGTGTTTGTGTGTTTTGTATGGAGCGGTCATCTTTAAACCAGCCAAGACTGAGAGTAGGTGTGTGTGTGTGTGTGTGTGTGTGTGTGTGTGTGTGTGTGTGTGCACCTGCAGTTCTTCACAGTGCCTCCTCCACACTCATCTGCTTCAGCTCCAGCTCAGTGTTGTGTAAAAGCTCCACATTTTCAGTGCAGGTGTTGAGTTCACACAGAGCTGGAGCTGCAGCCAAACACACACACACGCACGCACGCACGCACGCACGCACGCACGCACGCACGCACGCACGCACGCACGCACGCACGCACGCACGCACGCACGCACGCACGCACGCACGCACGCACACACACACACACACACACACACACACACTCCTCTGCCAGAGACGCGACCTGTTTATACACCATATTATGCTCCACACCACTCCACATCAGTTTGTATGTGAACCAATGATTTGACAAAACAACCTTTCTCATGATGTGAAGTTCAATAATAATAATAATAATAATAATAATTCCTTACATGTATATAGCGCTTTTCTAGACACTCAAAGCGCTTTACACATTGGGGGGGATCTCCTCATCCACCACCAGTGTGCAGCATCCACCTGGATGACACGACGACAGCCATATTGCGCCAGACCGCACACCACACACCAGCTGATTGGTTGAGAGGAGACAGAGTGATGAAGCCAATCGATATGATATGGTTAGGAGGCCATGATGAACAGAGGCCAGTCGGCAAACTTAGCGAGGATGCCGGGGTTAAACCCCTACTCTTTTTCGAAGGACATCCTGGGATTTTTCACGAGTCGGGACCTTGGTTTAACATCTCATCCGAAAGACGGCGCTCACTGAGCAGTATAGAGTCCCCTTCACTATACTGGGGCGTTAGGACCCACACAGACTGCAGGTACTTTTACTTTTCCTTGAGTACATTTTTAGTGCAGTATCTGTACTTTTACTTCACTACTTTCTTTCAACCTGCAGTCACTACTTTATTTTTCTTGTCCATGGGGATTAGAAAAATCACTCCTGTGATTCCTGTGCAATCAAATCGCACATACTGTAGAAGGTAAATCGCATCATAATGAACTACCTCAAGACGTGTGCACTTTATAACTGCAGCAAACTGTTTGGAAGTATTAAAAATGTCCAAGAAGATGTTCAAAATCTTTACGTGCATTGACCCAGAGACTGTTTAGATGCATGTCACTGATGAGAAGATGACGGATGTTTACTGTATGATGACCGAAATGGCCTTAAACACCCAGCAGGCACAGGACGTCAACATGACGTCTGATTGACGTTGAACCCTAACGTCATGGGGACTTTGCATTTTGTTCGGAAATAAACATCGGGTTGACATCAGAACTCAACGTCAGGCCAACATCAATATCCAATGTCCAACCTAAAACCAACCAAATATCAACGTCTAATGATGTTACAGCTTGACATTGTGTGAACGTTACCCCTATGACATCTATTGGGCGTTGGATTTTGGTTGCTGTACCTGACGAATAAATGTCAGTATTTGACGTCAACTTGCCTAAAACCGGAGCACCCGGAGGAAACCCACGCCAACACTGGGAGAACATGCAAACTCCATATAGGAATGCCAGCTGACCCAGCCAGGACTCAAACCAGCAACCTTCTTGCTGTGAGGCGACAGTGCTAGCCACAAAATTTTAAAGAAAATTAAGCCTTTTATTTTCCACTGTAGAAAAGTTATAAATAAATAAATATTTATTCTATAAATTTATTCTGAGTCTTTTAGCATCCAAAATCAAAGTCAAAAAGAGCCCAAAATTGACATTTTAATTATTTGCCCATAATAATAATAATTATATTAATTAACTTTATTTTTATATAGAGGGTGTCACGATAGCACAGTGAGTAGCACGATCGCCTGACAGCAAGAAGGCCGCTGGTTTGAGTCCCGGCTATTCTGAGTCTTTTAGCATCGAAAATTCAAAATCGAAAAGAGTCAAAAATTGACATTTTAATTATTTTTCCATAAAAGAGTAATTAAATATAGAAAAAAAAAAGATCATAATCTTCAGCATAATCTCAAGATTAAAAAGAAAAAACAATATTGTTATATTTTGGATTTAAAAGAAAAATAAGCCTTCTACTTTCCATTGAAGGAAAGTTGTAAATAAATAAATAAATAAATAAATAAATAAATAAATAAATAAATAAATAAATAAATTAAACTACACTGCAAAAATCTTTAAGCATCAAAAAACAAAGTGAAAAAGAGCCCAAAATGGACATTTTAATTATTTGCCCATAATAATTATATTAATTAACTTTATTTTTATATAGAGGACGTCACGATGGCACAGTGAGTAGCACGATGGCCTCACAGCAAGAAGGCCGCTGGTTTGAGTCCCGGCTATTCTGAGTCTTTTAGCATCCAAAATTCAAATCGAAAAGAGTCAAAAATTGACATTTTAATTATTTTTCCATAAAAGAATAATTAAAAACAGAAAAAAAGATCATAATCTTCAGCATAATCTCAAGATTAAAAAGAAAAAACAATATTGTTATATTTTGTATTTAAAAGAAAAAAAAGCCTTCTACTTTCCATTGAAGGAAAGTTGTAAATAAATAAATAAATAAATAATTAAACTACACTGCAAAAATCTTTAAGCATCAAAAAACAAAGTGAAAAAGAGCCCAAAATGGACATTTTAATTATTTGCCCATAATAATAATAATTATAATAATAAACTTTATTTTTATATAGAGGGCGTCACGGTGGCACAGTGAGTAGCACGATCGCCTCACAGCAAGAAGGGCGCTGGTTCGAGTCCCAGCTGGATCAGTTGACATTTCTGTGTGGAGTTTGCATGTTCTCCCTGTGTTGGCGTGGGTTTCCTCTGGGTGCTCCGGTTTTCCCCACAGTCCAAACACATGCGGTACAGGTGAATTGAATAAGCTACATTTTCCGTAGTGTACGTATACAGTACGTGTGTGTGAATGCAAGAGTGTATGGGTGTTTCCCAGTGTTAGGATGTGGCTGCAAGGGCATCCGCTGTGTAAAAACATGCTGGATAAGTTGGCGGTTCATTCCGCTGTGGCGACCCCTGATTAATAAAGGGACTAAGCCGAAAAGAAAATGAATGAATGAATGAATTTTAATATAGCGCCTTTAAAACTAGCATCTCAGGGCACTTTACAGACATAAAATGTGCAGCAGTAAAAGATACAAGGATAAATGCAAACTAAATATAATCAAAAAAATTATTTAAAACCTAAAATAATAATAATAATAATAATAATAATAATAATAATAGTCATTTATCTAAAATCATTCATTCATTTTCTTTTTGGCTTAGTCCCTTTATTAATCCAGGGTCGCCACTGCGGAATGAACCGCCAACTAATCCAGCACATGTTTTACCCAGCGGATGCCCTTCCAGCTGCAACCCATTTCTAGAAAACATCCATACACACTCACTACGCGAACGCAGGGAGAACATGCAAACTTCATATAGAAACAGACTGACCCAGCCGAGGCTCGAACCAGTGACCTTCTTGCTGTGAGGCGACAGCACTACCTACTGCGTTGCCTATTTAAAATCATATAAAAGTCAAATAAAATCAAATAGATAAAAGACTAATAAAAAAATTTAAGAAAAATCCATTAAATGAACATATAATTAAACTCAAACACTCAATGGCTCAATTATATGACTCCAGAACACATTGTGCACACACACACACACGTTGCATGCACAGTTTTATGGTGGTTTTTTTGCATGCATATCTGTTGATTTGCATATAAAAGATCAGCCTGTGCGTTCCCCATTTGTGCTGCACAGAGGAAAGAAAAACAAACAGGTTTGCAACAACACCAGGCTAAGTAAATGCAGAAGCGAAAGCCACATCACACACACACACACACACACACACACACCGAGCCTGCAGTATCGCGTCAATCCGCCAACAAAAGGTCAGCCGAAAACACACACACATGGAAGCCAAAACACACAGAGCGGGGTGATGTAAACGCTGTACCCGCTGCATTCGCCTATTCAAACTGCTACCGGTTTCCATTTCCATTTAACAAATTCCTTGATAATGAATCCCACATGCGCTAATAAATGAGTTTCTGAGCAGCTGGATCCGCTGGAATGCTCGTGTGGTTTACTAACAGTTCGCCATCTTCAGCCCAACACACATGACATCTATTACTGACTCTTTTATTGTGTCTTTTGGAGTGGATGCTGCCTGGCGAATGAGACGAAGAGCCCAAACCTCACTGGATTGGATTTGTGCGCTTTAGAGTGAAATGTGCACGATGAAACATGGTGTTTTTGGAGCATTTCCGTGCAGTTGTGCATTGTTTACCAGGCCAAATCCAAAAGAGGATGCATGATATTATTCATTTTTCCTTTGCAAGTAAATGTCAAATTTATTGTCTCTAGGGTTGAGTATCGTTTGTGTTATTTCGATACCGGCGCTAAATCGATACTTTTAAAACGGTACTGGTGCCAAAATGGTGCCTGCACCAATACTTTTGAGCCACAAAAATATGGTCAATGACAAATCTTGACAAAATATATTTTAATCATTTTAATTGAACAATATAATTAATAATAATAATTTCTTACATATATATAGCGCTTTTCTGGACACTCAAAGCGCTTTACACATTGAGGGGAATCTCCTCATCCACCACCAGTGTGCAGCATCTACCTGGATGACGCAACGGCAGCCATATTGTGCCAGACCGCACACCACACACCAGCTGATCGGTGAAGAGGAGACAGAGTGATGAAGCCAGTTATGATATGGGGATAGTTAGGAGGCCATGATAGACAGAGGCCAGTGGGAAGATTTGGCCAGGATGCCGTGGTGAAACCCCCTTTTTTTTTGAGTACATCCTGGGATTTTTAACGACCACAAAGAGTCAGGACCTCAATTTAGCGTCTCATCCGAAAGACGGCGCTCACTATAGAGTCCCCTTCACTATACTGGTGCGTTAGGACCCACACAGACTGCAGGTTGAGCGCCACTTGCTGGCCTCACTAACACCACTTCCAGCAGCAAACTAGCTTTCCCATGTGGTCTCCCATCTAGGTACTGATCGGGCGCAGACCTGCTTAGCTTCAGTGGGCGACCATGTGAGAGTTGCAGAGAGCTAGCTGCTGGCAAATTAAAGTTTAAAGTATACATTAATTCATATTGTAAATATTTGAATTGCATTAAAGAGCCCCTATTATACATTAAAAAGGGTCATATTTTGGTTTTAAGGGTCTCCAACAACAGGCTGATCTGCATGCTAGGTCAAAAAACACTTTCGGGGCCCTATCATACACCCGCCGCAATGCGGCGCAAGGTGCAGCGCAAATGTTGTTTGCTAGTTTCAGTTTGACGCAAGAGTCATTTTGACGTTTTGCACCACGCTGTTTAAATAGCAAATGCATTTGCGCTCATATGTGCGCCCATAGGTGTTCTGGTCTAAAAAAGGAGGTGTGTTGAGGCGCATTGCTGGCGCGTTGGTATTTTGAGGAACTAGAATAGACTGTTTAATAGACCAGATAAGAGGAGGTCTAAAGTCCAGCGCAGAGCGCGTTAGATGAGCGCCCCGCTTAAACATTGCTGAATACACACAGATATCAATATTACAAATGAAAAAGAATTAAAGGAATAAAATATTTTTAAAAATATTATTTTCTACATAAGTATAAGAACTACTGCCTTCATGCCTTCTTCATCTCGGGGGGCTTTTTCAGTTTATATGTTATATGTTATAATGTTATTATTATTAGCAGTATTATTCATTATATGCATATTTATATTTGTTTTATTAAAAACAAGCTTAGGTTTGCCCACCTGTCAGGTTTTAGACCATATGGGGCATAGCATGTGTGTTTGGATATAACTCAGTTTTTTGACCACACTTTATTATTATTGTTCATTTATTCGTTTGCTGGAAATTAGAACTGAATTTAGAAATAGTTTTGAAACAAATCTTTGCGCTTAACAAACTAAATGAATTATGTATAGGCTAATGGATGTCTGTGCGTACAACACGTTTCCTTAAAGAGAGTGAAAGTGAAAGTAAAGAATGAGGAGACTCATTCTCTGGCGCTGCAGATGGTCTGTTTAACTGTTTTCTCGCTAGTGAAGCGTTCAGTTATTCCACTTACAGAATATACCATGTAAATAGCAAATGCGCTATGGCGCGATGCAACTGACTCTTAAAGGGAATGGGAGATGAGACTCTGATTGGTTTATTCTCAAAACACACCTATAACTCGTTAAGAGAATAAGCTCAACCCTGTTAGACCATGCGCCACGACGCAAAGCGGAATTTTCCGTCCTTAAAATAGCAAAAGTGGATTCTGACACGCCCTGAATGCTTTTATGCCCTGCGCTTTGGGCTTTGCGCCTAGATCGTTAAAATAGGGCCCTAATTGTCTTATTTTATTATTATTTTTACCTAATTATCCCAGCGACTCCCATATGATTCGTTCAGCGATTCATTTGTTCAATCACACTGTGCAGTTCTAATGAATTGGAATGGATGGAAAATAAATTGGAATTGGAATTTTAATTTGTCTGCCGACTTTATCAAGTTGTCAATATAATGTGACACACATACGAATACAAACTATTGCAATATAACATAATATTTATTGTATCGCGATATATTGTATCGTGACCCATGTATTGTATCGTGACCCATGGCAATTACCAATTGCCAATACACAGCTCTAGAAACACCCATATACACACACACACACACACACACACACACACACACACACACACACACACACACACACACACACACACACACACACACACACACACACACACACACACACACAATTTAGTTTATCCAATTCACCTATACCACATGTCTTTGGACTGTGGGGGACACTGGAGCACCCAAAGGAAACCCACGCCAACACGAGGAGAACATGCAAACTCCACAGAGAAATGCCAACTGGCCCAGCTGGACAGTGCTAACCACAGAGCCATTATGCCGCCCAAAGGCGACAATAATGTTTAACCTAATTAACCTAGTTAAGCCTTTAAATGTCACCTTAAGCTGAATACTAGTGTCTTAAACAATATCTAGTCAAATATTATGTGCTGTCATCATGGCAAAGATAAAAGAAATCAGTTATTAGAAATGAGTTATTATACTTTTGAAGCGATTAGAAGATTTGCAAGTACACCAAACGCTTATTTTGTTGATCTATGGTTTCTTGCGGGATCGAAAAAAGCATGTATTAGTTAATGGTAAAAAGTCTGAGAACATGGTGTTAAATACTTGCCTTTCTCAAGGATGTGTTGTGTCACCAATTTTATTTCCTATTTACATAAATGATATAACTTTTGACAATGAAAATCTGACACTTATCAAGTATGCGGATGATATGGCATTAGTGGGATGTGTAAAGGATACTCAGTTATTGGATAAGTATCTAAACAATAGAAAATTCTTTGCAGCTTGACGTCAGTAAGACGAAAGAAATGTGTCGTGGGACAAATAAAATACGAACATTTTGTGACCCTTCGCTAATTAATGGGAAGTTGAACAGGTGAGTCTTTTATATATTCAGGTCTGGAAATTGACTTTCAAGTCTCATTTGATGAAAACTCAGAGAATGTTGTTAAAAAGGCTCAGTGGGGGTTGAGTTTTTCAGAAAACTGAGAAGTTTTGATATTAAGAAGGACATTTTTATTGTCGTATATATAAATCACTTATTGAATATGTCCTTACATTTAATATTGTAGCCCGGTTTAACTCCCTCACTCTTAAAAGCAAAAATAAAGTTTTGAGGTTGGTAAACAGAGAGAGTAAAAGAATTAGTGAGAGACAAACACCTCTCACTGATTTATTTACTGTATAGCAGTGACAAAAAAAGCCTTCACTATTGTATCACAGCAAGAAGGTCGCTGGTTCGAGTCCAAGCTTGGCCAGTTGACATTTCTGTGTGGAGTTTGCATGTTCTCTCTGTTTTGGCGTGGGTTTCCTTCAGGTGCTCTGGTTTCCCCCACAGTCCAAACACATGCACTATAGGTGAATTGAATAAGCTAAATTGGCCGTAGTGTATGTATGAATGAGTGTGTATGGGTGTTTCCCAGTACTGGACTGCGGCTGGAAGGGCATCCACTGTGTAAAACATATGCTGAAACAATTGGCGGTTCATTCTGCTGTGGCGACCTTTGATAAACAAGGGACTAAGCCGAAGGAAAATGAATGAATGAATAATGTACTACTCAGTTAAAATAGTTGGGTAAAAATTACCCCAACATACAGTATAACCCAACTATAGGCTATTATAGCACCTTCCCAACTATGGGTTATTTTAACCCAATGCATTGGGTTGTTTTGATTAAACGTTTTTATTTTTTTCCATTCTGGTAAACTTTACACTGCAAAAGCAACATTACGTGAGCATATTAATACAGCTGTTCTGTGTCAGTTAAATCAGTTGACTGTTGAAATTCAAAATTTTTAACCCAACTGGTTGAGCTATTAATAAATAACCCAATAAAGATTAAAAATAACGCACCAAAGCACCAAACATTTAACCCAACTGGTTGAGTTACTAATAAATAACCCAATAAAGGTTAAAAAATAACGTAACAAATCCCCAAATATTTAACCCAACTGGTTGAGTTACTAATAAATAACCCAATAAAGGTTAAATAACGCAACAAATCCCCAAATATTTAACCCAACTGGTTGAAAATCTGACACTTATCAAGTATGCGGATGATATGGCATTGGTGATGTGTAAAGGATACTCAGTTATTGGATAAGTATCTAAACAATAGAGAATTCTTTGCAGCTTGACGTCAGTAAGACGAAAGAAATGTGTCGTGGGACAAACAAAATACGAACATTTTGTGACCCTTTGCTAATTAATGGGAAGTTGAACAGGTGAGTCTTTTATATATTCAGGTCTGGAAATTGACTTTCAAGTCTCTTTTGATAAAAAACTCTGAGAATGTTGTTAAAAAGGCTCAGTGGGGGTTGAGTTTTTCAGAAAACTGAGAAGTTTTGATATTAAGAAGGACATTTTTATTGTCGTATATAAATCACTTATTGAATATGTCCTTACATTTAATATTGTAGCCCGGTTTAACTCCCTCACTCTTAAAAGCAAAAATAAAGTTTTGAGGTTGGTAAACGTAGAGAGTAAAAGAATTAGTGAGAGACAAACACCTCTCACTGATTTATTTACTGTATAGCAGTGACAAAAAAAGCCTTCACTATTGTGGAAGATTCTTCCCATCCTTTACATCAGTGGTCCTCAACCACGCGGTTCAATTGGTACTTGACCGCACAAGAAATCATTAATTATTTCTGTTTTATTTATTTTATTTTGAAAAATGACAGTATTCTCTCGGTTACATCTCGGTCACTTGAGCGGCCAAATTTAACCCACAAGCAGCAAAATGAGTAGGACACAGATGTCTTTGGAAAGTTTCTTTGCTAAGGGGAAAAGGCCCAGTTAGGGACCCACGAACTGCCAAGGAATGGATCCATAACCCATTTGTCAACAAATCAGGTGAATCCAGCATGGCTGTGCAAGAAGATCAACTGATGGAGATCACAAATGACGGCAGCCTTTTAGGCCTTTCTAGAGTTCGCACAAGTTTGTTGTTTCCAATGGAGGTGCGTGGCTTGCATACATCATGATGCGCTCGCGCCTCCCAGACGCACCCAGATGAATGAATGAATGCTGCGAACAATGTTTTGTCAGCTGTTGATGGTCACCTACTGTACAACCTACGAAATACCTTACTGATTTTTCCTAAAAACGTGCTGAATCGGTCTTCCCTGCCGCTATATTGGTTCATATTAGCTGTCAATCAAGCTTTCTGCTGTCAGATGACAGGGAGCTTTTGTGACCGCCGGAAGTGCAAACGGCTGAAGAGTGAAAAGTACACAGGTTTGCAAACCCCAACTAAAGTTACAAATAATGGCGCCAATGACAGCAATTATGTGGTGAATGTTGATGCACCAGCCGAGATCAATAGAGTGTTTTAGGGGAAGGTATACTCGAATCTCGATGTGTTGCATTCACTGAGTGTTCAGCGCAAATGTCCGCTAAATGTAAAATCAGCCTTTACTAAATTAAACTGAAACTGTGGCTCATAATGCTGCGTTCACACCAGACGCGGAACGCGCGGCTAAATCACGCTATTCGCGAGTAAATAGACGCTTGAACATTTGAGTTTACTCGCTTCATTCGCGCGTCAAACTCCGCTTCATTCGCGCGTCAAATTCACTTTAGAACAGACGCGGATTTGCGTCATGGGCAGGGCTTCTGTCTGCTCGGTGAATGTAGCTTCGTTGCTAAATGGCTAACATGGATTTTATTGATAAAATACCTGTGTTTATGTGCTTTATGAAGGCTGTAAAACAGTGTCGATACGTTTGGAGCCGTGTCTGAGTCCACTAGATACTTTCAGAGGTGCACCCAGCTCTGTGAGCTCATAAACTCCTCCAGAAACTTAACCTGGATGACGGGGGCTTCCAGCGGTGCTTCTGACTGAGCCAAGCCCAGTTTGATGAACTGTTGTCGGTGTCGGCTGGAGGATTTCCCCCGGGACACCAATAACAGGCACTACGTCACAATCATGCTCCCACAAGAGCAAGCTCCTGATTGGTTAACGCGGCGCGAATGTCCGCAGAAGTTCAGATATTTGAACTCGAGCGATTTGCGCGTTAAGCGCGTCAAACGCTCAATTCGCACGTATCGCGTCATTCGCGCCGCGCAATTCGCGTCATTCGCGCCGCAGGATGCCTATTCGCGCGTTTGCATTGACTTAACATCTAAATCACTCGCGCTTGACGTTTCTTCCGCGTCTGGTGTGAACGCAGCATAACAAAGAACGATATTGCGCCGGTGGTCATCCTGCTCTGTCCTGCCATACCTGCCAACACTCCCGTTTTTCCCGGGAGTTTCCCATATTTCAGACCCATCTCCCGTTTTGTTCGTCTCCCGGAAAACTCCCGGAATCTCGCTCCTCAGCTTTTCAGTACAGTCCCCCGATCACCGACCGACCTTGGTAGTACAGACCAGGGACCCCATTCTTCTGTTTGCGCAAACCATCCCCCCATCCCCCCCCCCCCCCCCCCCCCCCCCCCCCCCCACACACACACACACAATTCATTATTAGTATTACTATCATCATCATCATTAATATTTTATAATTATTAGACATTCATTTTGGAATTATTGCTCAAATATCTAAGTCATCACAACATTAGTTAGATAGTGGTTTCTAGTAGTCCTAATTGATGTTGTTTTCAAATACAATAAATCCCTTAATATACAATTTGCAGTGGTGCTCATTCATTTTTGGTGGGTGCTCCTAAATATTTTTCTGGTGCTCCTAAATATTTGAAGTTGAGAGCACCGGTGCTGCCAAGTAAAAAAGTTAATTTCGAGCCCTGTGAATTGAAATGAATTTAATTGAAACTATTTATTAATTAATTTCTTAAATAGACACACGCACCCATACTCTTCAACTGTACCTTACATGCGAAAGGACGCGTCTCTTTCTGCGTCACTCAGAGATGATCAGGAAGTATTGAGTCAATCACGTCTTCAGCGTCTCTTCAAGCACGCTTTGTTTGCTCACAGCTGAGGATTGAGATGAAAAGAGAGATTATCAGACTCGAGCGTTTGCCATGTTACACACAAAGAGCGTTCTGTCGTCTAACAGTGCTTTTCCTGTTGGAGGAGCTTTTACACGCTCGCAAAGGCACATTTCATGGAACAGTTAACAAGGTCAAAGTGTCCCGTCAACCAACACCACACTAAACAAAACAGGCCTTAGCTTCCCTATTCTGACTTCACACGTTCACATTCACACACACACTTAGATTTATTTTGGTATTGTACATACTCTGCTACATTATGGTGTGAGGTTAAAAAATGCATTAATCATAACATTTATTGTTTAAAACCTTTATCGTTGTTGGGGGGGGAAATAGTATATTTTTTGGTTTTACTGACTATCCTACACTGAAAAAAAAATCATTTAATTTACTAAATTGGGGCGGCACAGTGACTCAGTGGTTTGCACTGTCGCCTCACAGCAAGAAGGTCGCTGGTTCGAGTCCAACCTTGGCCAGTTGACATTTCTGTGTGGAGTTTGCATGTTCTCTCTGTTTTGGCGTGGGTTTCCTTCAGGTGCTCTGGTTTCCCCCACAGTCGAAACACATGAGCTATAGGGAAATTGAATAAGCTAAATTGGCCGTAGTGTATGTATGAATGAGTGTGTATGGGTGTTTCCCAGTACTGGACTGCGGCTGGAAGGGCATCCACTGTGTAAAACATATGCTGGAACAATTGACGGTTCATTCTGCTGTGGCGACCTTTGATAAACAAGGGACTAAGCCGAAGGAAAATGAATGAATGAATAATGTACTACTCAGTTAAAATAGTTGGGTAAAAATTACCCCAACATATAACCCAACTATAGGCTATTATAGCACCTTCCCAACTATGGGTTATTTTAACCCAATCCATTGGGTTGTTTTGATTAAACGTTATTTTTTTCCATTCTGGTAAACTTTACACTGCAAAAGCAACATTACGTACGCATATTAATACAGCTGTTCTGTGTCAGTTAAATCAGTTGACTGTTGAAATTCAAAATTTTTAACCCAACTGGTTGAGCTATTAATAAATAACCCAATAAAGATTAAAAATAACGCACCAAAGCACCAAACATTTAACCCAACTGGTTGAGTTACTAATAAATAACCCAATAAAGGTTAAAAAATAACGTAATAAATCCCCAAATATTTAACCCAACTGGTTGAGTTACTAATAAATAACCCAATAAAGGTTAAAAATAACTCAACAAATCCCCAAATATTTAACCCAACTGGTTGAGTTACTAATAAATAACCCAATAAAGGTTAAAAATAACTCAACAAATCCCCAAATATTTAACCCAACTGGTTGAGTTA
Organism: Danio kyathit; assembly: GCA_903798195.1. Taxonomy (NCBI): domain Eukaryota; kingdom Metazoa; phylum Chordata; class Actinopteri; order Cypriniformes; family Danionidae; genus Danio; species Danio kyathit. The sequence goes on from LR812535.1 coordinate 5,245,273, forward strand.
TTAAATAAATAACGCAATAAAGCACAAAATATTTAACCCAACTGGTTGAGCTATTAAATGAATAACCCAATAAAAGTTAAAAATAATGCAACAAAGCACCAAATATTTAACCCAACTGGTTGAGTTATTAATACATAACCCAATAAAGGTTAAAAATAATGCAACAAAGCACCAAATATTTAACCCAACTGGTTGAGTTATTAAATAAATAACCCAATAAAAGTTAAAAATAATGCAACAAAGCACCAAATATTTAACCCAACTGGTTGAGTTATTAATACATAACCCAATAAAGGTTAAAAATAACGCAACAAAGCACCAAATATTTAACCCAACTGGTTGAGTTATTAAATAAATAACGTATATTTAAACCAACTGGTTGAGTTATTAAATAAATAACGCAATAAGGAACAAAATATTTAATCCAACTGGTTGAGCTATTAAATAAATAACCCAATAAAAGTCAAAAATAATGCAACAAAGCACCAAATATTTAACCCAACTGGTTGAGTTATTAAATAAATAACGCAATAAAGCACAAAATATTTAACCCAATTGGTTGAGCTATTAAATAAATAACCCAATAAAAGTCAAAAATAATGCAACAAAGCACCAAATATTTAACCCAACTGGTTGAGTTATTAAATAAATAACGCAATAAAAGCACAAAATATTTAACCCAACTGGTTGAGCTATTAAATAAATAACCCAATAAAAGTTAAAAATAATGCAACAAAGCACCAAATATTTAACCCAACTGGTTGAGTTATTAATAAATAACCCAATAAAGGTTAAAAATAACCCAACAAAGCAGCAAATATTTTTAACTCAGCCATTGGGTTAAATAAATAACTCAACGTTTTTTTAGAGTGTAACTTGTTTACACTTTTTCTCCATTGGTTTGGCTCATTTCTTGAAACTGGAATTACATTCTCAAAACAACATGGACAAACCTCCAAACCACTTGGCAATTGTTCACAACAGAATTGATTTTTCTCATTCATTTCATCAAATTGCAAATGTCTAAGTACATCTTTGCAAATGATTAAGTACAGGTAGCCTACATTTAGCACAATTTCCATGTGAATAGATCTAGTTGATCTAAACTGATTGTTGATTCTCAGTTCAATGGTTGTTCGCTCCAAAATGTGTCAGCGTCATTTAATTGTGTAAGTCATCACATGCACAATAGTCTGTTCAATTTTCAAAATCAGTCAAGAACATAATACCATGAATATCATATATGAATCTGTGGAACATTTAATACATTTATTACAGTAACTGGCAGTCAGGTGACACTAGAACTTGACTAACAAAGGAGGAATTTCACACATCTCAGATGACCAATTAAGCACTGTAGGCTGCATCATTTTCATTGTTTTTTGTTTGTGTGTTTATATTACAGTATATTATGCTGTATACAGTACCTTTTTTATTATGATGTATGTTAATTACTTTATGTGTATGATTGATAGTTACAATTTCATTGGCAGTATGAGTGCAATGTCCAGCATGATGTCAAACCTTGGAGGCTACTCTTAACCTAAAATCCCAACAGTTTATCATAGCAATTCGTCACTTTTTGGTTTAGTGGCTAATTCAGATGAATTTGTACGATCTTATTCATACAATGTAGTATGATTTGCTTATCCCCCAATGATGGTTGGGTTTAGGGGTGGGGTTGGGTGCCACGCCTCCTTTTTAAAATCTTACATTTTCGTACGACTGAACACGAACGAATTAACCACTGAACTGACAAAACGTAAAATAGTTACATTTCCTCGTGAGATCAGACTGAAAATCCTTATTTCTTATAATTTTTTTAATCTTATCAATATATTTTATTTAGTTTTTTACACAATTGCATTCTGTCAAAAGATTTAAAAAAAAAAACAGTTCAGTAACCATTTTCAAAAACTGGGCTAAGACTGAAAGGTGGACATGAGGGATATTTCAATGGTCCTCTGTCATAGTGACAAAACATCTAAACATTTTGACTTGCAGTGCTTACGCAATGCCAAAGGGACAAAGGATTTTGGAGGCACTAACTGTTTAAATGAGAAGGAAATTTTGTTTTGACACATGAACAAACAGTTTTGGGAAAGATATGAGCTTTTGCGAGTGATCTATAGTGTTGTGCTGAACTGTAAGTCTGTTTTGCAGAGAGAATGTAATTCCTGTATTAAGAACTGAGCCAAACCAATGGAGAAAACTGTAAGGTAAGTAGTTACTGTCAGGTTCTGTGTGGTTGTGTTCCATGTGCTTATGTTTTGGTCATGTGATTCCTTTGTTCAGTTTTCCCGCCTGTCGTTTGTTTCATAAGTTTCACCTGCGTCTCTCCCCTGTATGTAATCAGTTTAATCATCCCTGCTGAAAAATCCAGCTTGAACCAGCCTAAGATGGTTGGCTGGTTTTAGCTGGTCGACCAGCCTGGTTTTAGAGGGGTTTTGGCCATTTCCAGGCTGGTTTCCAGCCATTTCCAGCCTGGTCTTAGCTGGTCAGGCTGGGAGTTGACCAGCTAAAACCAGCTTGACCAGCCAAAACCAGCTATGTCCAGCTTAAACCAGGCTGGTCAAGCTGGTTTTAGCTGATTTAAGCTGGTAATTTTCCAGCCTGACCAGCTAAGACCAGGCTGAAAATGGCTGGAAACCAGCCTGGAAATGGCCAAAACCCCTCTAAAACCAGGCTGGTCGACCAGCTAAAACCAGCCAACCAGCTTAGGCTGGTTTAAGCTGGATTTTTCAGCAGGGATGTCCCTTATACCCCTGAGTTTGTTTAGTTACTTGTCCGGTATTGAATTGTCTTCCTGTGAGTTCGCACGTTTGATTCCAGTGTTCATGTGTAAGTGTCAATAGCTGTGTTTCTATACAAAAATTCGAATTAACTTTATGCGCAAAACTGGATTATCACATGAAAGACGAGCGATTAAAGCAGTGTTTCCATCCAGAAAAGTCAAAGAAAATAAAATCGTAGCTTCCTGATTAACTGGTGCCAAATATCAACAGCAAAAATAAAATTTGCTGTGATAAGAGAAGCTGCGTGAATCTTTTCTTCATTTAATAAATGACTTGCGCCTCAGAAGGCAATCTTGACACGAAGTGAACGCGCGGTGGCGTTTGAAGGAGTGAGACGCGGAGCACAGACGCTCTTGATTCTGGAGGTCATTAATAATATAACAACACTAATACTGAGATAGTTAAGGGGTTTTAGAATGACCAAAACAACATTTCAGATGTTTTACAATGTGCTCAGCCAACCGGTTTGTCCATTCACAGACATTTTTATCATCACATGATCTCTTACAACAAAATCACATGACCTTTTTTAATGTGCATACTGCAGTTTGTTGGGTAAAAGTGTTTCCATTATAGTTTATGTGCATCTTTTCTTATCGAATTAAAAGTTTATCCTACTCAGTTATGCGCATTTTCAAAATGTATGCGCATCTTGGTGTATTTATCAACCATTTTTTATACGCATATTTAAAATATACTTTAAAACAGGTGGACGGATACATAGCTATTGTTAATAAATATTCAAGTTTTGATAACTCCTGCGATCCTGTGCCTTTGTGAGAGAGCGAGTCATGCATACATTGCGTTTACTACTTTTTTTTAAGGTAAGTGGTTGTAAACAATTTATATGAGCTAAATTTAAACAAACAAATTAAGTTGAGCATTACTAAATTTAATTTGATTATGTAAACTCAGCCCATATAAATTGTTTACAACCACTTACCTTAAAAAAATAGTAAATCCAATGAATTATTTTTTTTCAGTGTAAGCAAGAAGACAAATGTTTTAATTCAACTAATTCGATTATTCTGCACACAAATTTTACGTTCATAAATCTAAACACACTAATAAGAAACCTAATTGTATGGTTTTGTTGACTGATATGTGCTTCTACCCAGCAGGCTGTCAACATGATATTAGTTTGACATTGTAACCCAATGTTGTTGGATGTTGCACTTTGTTTGGAAATGAAAAACAGGTTGACGTCAGAACCCAATATCAGGTCCAACATATAAACCTAATGGATCACTCAGATTTTTAGGATCAAATAAACTAGAAATTCCAAGAGTTCAGTCAAAGCAGGGTGAATCGGCCTTCAGCTACTAACAGCACCCGCCCCTCGCTGCTGGAATCAGCTTCCAGAAATTATCAGATGTGCTCCAACATTAGGCACATTCAAATCAAGACTGAAAACACAACTGTTTAGCTGTGCCTTTACTGAATGAGCACTGTGTTGTTTTAACACATTTTCATTTATTAATTTATTCATTTTCTTCTGCTTTTCTGGGGCTGGGTCATGGGGGCAGCAGCCTCAGGAGAGAACTCCAGACTTCCCTCTCCCCAAACACTTCCTCCAGCTCCTCCGGGGGGATCCCAGGTTGGCCAGCCGAGAGACATAGTCCCTCCAGCGTGTCCTGGGTCTTCTCCGAGGACTCCACCTGGTGGGAAATGCCTAGAAAACCTGCCTAGGTAGGTGTCCAGGAGGCATCCGAAACAAATGCCTGAGCCACCTCAGCTGACTTCTCTCAATGTGGAGGAGCAGCAGCTCTACTCCGAACTCCTCCCGGGTGACAGAGCTCCTCACCCGATCTATAAGGGTGTACACTGCCACCCTGTGAAGGAAACTCGATTCGGCCGCTTGTATCCAAGATTTTGCCCTTTCGGTCATGACCCAAAGCTCATGACTATATGTAAGAGTAGGAACGTAGATTGACCGGTAAATCGAGAGCTTTGACTTTCGGCTATATTGACCGCATTATGGCTGCAGCTGCACCGATCTGCCTGTCAATCTCATGTTCCATTCTTCCCTCACTCATGAACAAGTGTGGTTTATTTATGAACTAATTTCAAGAGGATCACGTGCTTATGACTGAACACAGCTGGTACCGCATTAGCTCCGTATATTGTACCAATCAGATGAATACTGACACACTATAAATTACCAGAGCTTTATACTCCAGTCATCTTCGTTTTGAAGAATCCCCCCTTCCACCCCTACTCTGATAGGGTGGCACGGTGGCCCAGTGGGTAGCACTGTTGCCTCACAGCAAGAACGCTGTTGGTTCGGCCCTCTCCGGGCCAGTCGGCATTTCTGTGCAGAGTTTGCATGTTCTCCCCGTGTTTCGCGTGGGTTTTCCCCGGGTTCTCTGGTTTCCTCCACCCATCCAAAGACATACACCATAAGTAAGTTGACTACTTCAAAATAGCATCATAAGGCAAGTCTTAGTCAGATATATTTCAGCAGTTCACAAATAGGGGAGTTCTCGAGACCCACCTGAGCCCAAACTCTCCTCTCGCCCTCCAAACGGGAGGGAGCCCCGGGCTCAAGGATATTCTGGGCTCAGGGCTCTCTCCTGGGACAGCATGCCAAACACACACGCTTTATAATCAATAATCAGCTAAGTGTTTCAGCTAACTCTTGAAAACCCCAAGATACTTGACCTCCTCCACCTGGGGTAAAGAGTTTAGAGTTTAAGAACTTTATTAATCCCACCAGGGGCAATTAGATTAGGGTACAAGCATTTCATGATACATCAAACACATAAAGAGACAAATCGCTTACAAACAATATTAGAAAACACAAATCACAAATCCAACATGCTTCATAATAACTTCATAAATAGTGCTAAAAAACATAGGAAAGACCCATATATTAAAAATGTAAAAAAAACTCGCTAGAATGTAAGGTTGTAAAGCCTTATTGCCTCAGGAACAAAGGTAAATTTATATCTGTTAGATGAGCATTTGATGCTTCTAAACCTTCTTCCAGATGGCAACAGAACAAAAAGAGGCTTCAGAGGATGGGAGTCATCTCCTATCACCCTTTGAGTTTTCCTTAACATTTGCTGTTTGTGTAACTCTGCTAAACTCCGCAGAGGTAAACCAATAATCTTGGAGCAAGTCTTCACTAAGTTTTGAAGTAGATTTTTGTCTCTAACGGAAAGTGAGGAGAACCAGCATAAAAAGGAAAAGCTTAATAAACTCTCGATATAGGTGGTATAAAAAGTTCTCAGTATATGTTTTTCTATACAGAAAGAGTTCAGTTTTCTAAGAACATACATTCTCTGATGCACTTTCTTAGCAACAGCTTCTGAGTTCTGCTTGAACTTTAATGTGGTATCAAATATTGTACCAAGATACTTATATTCCTGTACCCTTTCAACTTGTTTTCCGTTAAAATACACTGGTTTCACCTCTGAGGCATTTTTTCTAAAATCAATGACCATCTCTTTTGTTTTTGTGATGTTCAGTTGTAGTTCAGCTTCTTTGCACCACTTAAAAAACTCATTATGATCATCGCTGTCATTACACTCTGTATTTGTTAACAGGGATAAAAAAACTGTGTCGTCAGCATATTTGACTATATGGCAATTGTCCTTAGTGCTGCGACATTCATTTGTGTATAATATAAAAAGAATTGAGGACAGTACGCAACCCTGTGGAGATCCAATTGATGTAAAAAGCATGTCTGAAAGCACTCCATTTAGCATGACTCTCTGCTGCCTACATGTCAAAAAATCTAAAATCCATAAAACCAAACCGTGACTCACATCATATTCATCTACAAGTTTCTTTGCTAAAATAATAGGATTCACAGTATTGAATGCAGAGGAAAAGTCCACAAATAGCATTCTTGCAAAAGCACCTCCGCTCTCTAAATGTCGGTGTACGGTATTTAGAAGAAACAGTTTTGCATCATCCACACCTCTTTTAGTGCGATATGCAAACTGCAAAGAGTCCAGCTTATGATCGGTTTCTGTCATCAATTGTGACTTAACCTCCCTCTCTAAAGCTTTTATAACTAAGGACGTTAAGGCAATGGGCCGAAAATCATTAAAGGAATTTGATTTCTCTCTCTTTGGAATAGGTATTACGTTAGACGTTTTCCATAAGTGTGGAACCACCGCTTGATTCAGGGAAGCCTGAAACAGCGAATGGAACACTACACTGAGTTGCTCTGCACAGTGTTTAAGCGTTCTTCTGCAAATTCCATCTGGACCAGGTGCTTTATTTACAGGTGTAGCTTTCAACTGCTTAGCTACATTACGAAGCTGTAAATTCAATGGAGTAGAGGGACTCAATTTTTGTTTGAATTCATTAAGATCATGACTTGTACTGTGTTTTTCAAAACGTGTAAAGAAAAGGTTAAGGTCATTGGCCGATACATAGTCACCTTGGTTCTTTGTTATTACTTGCTTTGGCTTATTGATATCTGCCATACTCTTAATCCCATGCCAGACAGCCCTCATATCACCTTGTGCAAATTTATCTTCTATTTTATTTTTGTAATTTAGTTTGGCCAGTCTGATTGTCCTTTTAACCTCCTTATTAATTGCTCTTTTTTCTTCAATGGTACCTGATAAAAATATTCTTTTCTTCATATTAAGAGTATTTTTTAGCTCTTTAGTTACCCGTGGTTTGTTGTTAGGGAACACGGTCAATACTTTTTCTGGAATAATAGTCTCAACACAGAAATTAATATAACTAGAAACAACAAGAACCTGATCATTCAAATCATCGCTCTCATTTAACAACAGGTCCCAGTTTGTGCTGTCAAAACAGCCTTGCAGCTCATTAATACTTGCATCTGTCCAGTTCTTGAAAGACTTTTTTTGTCTTTCAACGCGCCGTACAACAGGCGTGTATGCCGATGCCAGGAGAACTGTGTTATGGTCAGCTGATCCAATCGGGGGCATGGGAACGGATTTATAAGCACTCTGGATCGAACCATAACACTTATCTAAAGTTGTATCCACTCGAGTTGCACAAGAAACATACTGATGATATCCCTTTAATACGTTGTCCAGGTTGCACTGATTAAAGTCACCTAGAACAAATTTTGGAGAGTCTGGAGATTTGGCATCAAGTTTGTTTAAGGTTTCCATTAGCATAGTTGAGGCTTTCTCAGAGTTTGCACGAGGATGAATATACACAACAACAAAATAAAGTTGGGTGAACTCACGTGGCAGGTAGAACGGGCGAGCAGAGAAAACCAGCATTTCAATTTCAGGAGTGCATATTTTCTTTCGCACAATCACATTGTTGCACCAACTGTCCTTGATGTACGCGCATACTCCACCTCCGTGCTTTTTTCCTGTAGCTTCCTTGTCTCTATCAAGCCTTACAGGTCCGGAATATCCACTAAGCCTTAAGTAGTCATCTGCGACCGAATCGTCTAGCCAGGTTTCTGTTAACACCAACAAGTGTGCGTTTCTATACTCGTGTAAGAAGGCCACATTCCCTTGCAGCTCGTCCATCTTATGTCGAAGTGAGCGCACGTTGGACAGTATAATGTTAGGCAGCGGGGTGTGTTTGTGATACGCTTTCAACCTGCGCTTGACACCTCCGCGCGTGCCCCTTCTCCTTTTAACGTGAGTTCTCCTCGCCGATGGCTGAATTCTACAATAATTCCGTATGCTCTCAGAAGTGTTCCTCCGTAGTTCCACAGGAATGCCCCACGTTAAATCTGTGGTCCCAGGAGCTGAGCGAAGGCTCAGGATGAATTCACGTGTGAGCATTGCGTTGTTGATTTGTGCCAAAAGAAAAAAGAACAGGGCTCCAGTCAAAAGAGTAGACAGCTGATACGAAAAATGCTGTGAACTCGACATCTTCGCGCAGTCACAGTAAAGACTTTCCTCCAACCTGGACCTGGAGATGGCAAGCCACCTTTTTCCGGCGAAGCCAACACAATCTCACAGCAATTCGTAACTTTTTGATTTAGTGGCTAATTTATATGAATTCATACGATCTAATTTGTAGAAATGAGTACGATTTGCTCATCACCCAATGACGGTTGGGGTTAGGTGCCACGCCTCCTTTTTAAAAATCGTACATTTTCGTACGTACGAATTAGCCACTAAACTGACAAAACGTAAAATACTTACGTTTCCTCGTGAGATCAGGCTGAGTGAAGCATCATGGCTTCAGACTTGGAGGTGCTGATTCTCATCCCAACCATTTTAATCTGTTTTTAACAATTTTCATTCTTCATTTTATTTTGTTATACCTATTTCTTTTATTGTCGGTTCATTCCGCTGTGGCGACCCCAGATTAATAAAGAGACTAAGCCGAAAAGAAAATGAATGAATGTTTCTTTTATTCTTGTTTATGTAAAGCACTTTGAATTACTATTGTGTATGAAATGTGCTACATAAATAAGCTTGCCTTGCCTTACCTTGCTATGTAAATATCTAGTAAATTTTTTTTTACTAATTTGAACAATATTTGTCTTGGATCGTTTTTCGTCCTACTTACTTCAGACGAAAACGAAACCAGTTACAGACTTGCTTATGTTTCGAGCTAGACTAGCAGTATATCAATGCAATAGCACATTAAAACCTAGTAAAATAAACGGCGGGCCACATTCGAGAAGCTCTTGATTGCCTCTCTAATGGCTCCACTTTTTTTGAGTATGAAAGCAAAGAGTGATTCACTTCCAGCTTACATGACTTTTGCTTTGTATTTGGACACATGGAAGTACTTCCAGTTGAGGAAAAACAGCAGAAGTGTTTCAGTGTGTGTGTGTGTGTGTGTGTGTTTTATTCTTTTTTATTTAAAGAATAATAGCATATAAAATTTTACAGACAAAAAGTACAGATGCCAGGTTTGCAGTCATAGATGTAGAGTTGAAGTCAGAATTATTCGTCCACCTGAGAATTTTCCCAAATGGTGTTTAACAGAGCAAGGAATTTTTCATAGTATTTCCTATAATATTTTTTCTTCCGGAGAAAGTCTTATTTGTTTTATTTCAGCTACAATAAAAGCAGTTTTTAATTTTTTAAAAACAATTTTAAGGTCAATATTATTAGCCCTGTTAAGCTATGATGTTTTTCGATAGTCTACAGAACAAACCGTCGTTATAAAATAAATTGCCCAATTTACCTAATTAATTAATCTTGAAAAATATTTAGTCAAATATTATTTACTATCATCATGGCAAAGATAAAATAAATCAGTTATTAGAAATGAGTTATTAAAACTATTATGATTAGAAATGTGTAAAAAAAATCTTCTCTCCGTTAAACAGAAATTGCGGAAAAATGTACAAGGGGGCTAATAATTCTGATTCAACTGTACATCTATTCAATAAATAACCGTTTATGGTTGTTGTCTTTTAGTACTTGTAGAGACTGGTAGATTGTTATGGAATTGCAGAAGTTATAGCACATATTGAGACATTAAGATTTCATTTGAAGCTCTGGAGGAGTTGTGGGATTATTGAGGTAGATGTATTTTCATTATGCATAAGAACTGAGAGTCACTAAAGATCTTTAGTTTTGAAGTTTGGAGTTGCAGTTGTTTTCCAAGTGCTCTCAAGACAAACTATTATGTTTAGAAATGTGCTTAAAAAAACTTTCTTTCTGTTAAACAGACATTTGGGGGGAAATATACAGGTTGGCTAGTAATTTTGTATTAACAAAATAAAAACATACAAACTGTACAAAAAACAACTATTAAATACATTATAAAAATGACATTTTTTGTCATTTCTTGTTTAAAGAATCTCTGATACTGGTAATATACCCAGCAGACAGACAACATCATAAGATGTTAATGTTAGGTTAGATTTAGGGTGCCAGCACCTAAAGGCGGTCGCATGCCGGATGCGGCGCTCGGCAACGCACTGCGCCACACAGCACAACGCATTTTAGAATTCTAAACATAGATTTGTATCAGTGTACGCACACCAGTGCTGCAAGTTAGTGGCCGTCCGCGGCGCCCAGCTATGACTCAAGACACTGTTCATATTTCTGCCGCACCACAAAGCGCCATTTGAATAATTTAATTTTAAATACTGTAACATGCGAATGTGCACGTCCGGTGTGCATTACTTCCAACTATCGTATGTGTGGAGCATTGTAGCGCTGAGCGACGCCCTTAAGGACGGTATTTTGACATACAATAACAATGTGAAATGATGTTGATATATGGTTGATTTTTTGGTTGTGTTGGAAAGTGACCAAAATCCAACATCTTAAATCAACATCATATTGACGTCAAATACTGACATTTATTCGTCAGGTATGGCAACCAAAATCCAACGTCTGATAGATGTCATATTAGTAACGTCCACACAACGTCAAGCTGTAACACCATTACACGTTGATATATAAAATCAGATCCTAAACAATAATAAGAGATCTAAAAATAAGCAAGTCTGTAATTTGTTTTGAATTTGGATTAAGTAAAAAGGACCAAACTTTAAGCCAAAAAATCTATTCAAACAAGCAGGATGAAATTAAGAGGCATTTACTTGAAATGTATGCTGTTTAGATAAAAAATGAGGGTAACGCTTTAGTTTACAACCCGCAAAGTACCACGTAAGCACAGTGAAATAACGGTGTACTTTACTGTATGTATAGTAGAAGTATAAAGAACGTATGTGTAGGTATAAGGGAACAAACTTTAATGCTCGGGTAAAAAGGGGGTCACAACCAGATATGCAACACAAAGTACCTCGTAAGTATATTGAATTTCCGGTATACGTTTCTATAAAATGCAAAGGAACAAACCAAAATGTTTGGGTAATAAGGGGCTAACAACAAGTTATTGAAAACCCAATATAAATCCCAAGCACTTAATATGGGTATATTATTAATGTACTTATGCAGGAGTTTGCAGGTTGCATAAGGTTATCACCCCCTGCATAATTCTTCATATGTATACAATACTTAAAGAAAAGTAAATCGTAAATTCAATACATGTACGCGGTTCTTTGCGTGTTCAATAACTTGTTATCCCCTAATTACCCAAACATAACAGTTTTTTCCTTTACACTTTATAAAAAAGTACACCGTAAATTCAGTATACTAACGCGGTACTTTGCATGTTGCAATTTGGGTTGTTACCCCCTTATTACTCAAACAATAGTTTGTTCCCTTGTACAGTGCATCTGGAAAGTATTCACAGCGCTTCACCTTTTCCACAATATTTTATGTTACAGCCTTATTTCAAAATGGATTAAATTCATTTATTTCCTCAACATTCTACACACAATCCCCCATAATGACATTGTGAAAAAAGATTTTTTTAATATTGTTGCAAATTTATTAAAAATAAAAAACCTGAAAAATCACATGTACATCAGTATTCACAGCCTTTGCTCAATACTTTGTTGATGCACCTTTGGCAGCAATTACAGCCTCAAGTCTTTTTGAATATGATGCCACAAGCTTGGCACACCTGTCTTTGGGAATTTTTGCCCATTCCTCTTTGCAGTACCTCTCAAGCTCTATCAGGTTGGATGGGAAGCGACGGTGTGCAGCCATTTTTAGATCTCTCCAGAGATGTTCAATAGGATTTAGGTCTGGGCTCTGGCTGGGCCACTCAAGGACATTCACAGAATTGTTGTGAAGCCACTCCATTGATATTTTGGTGGTGTGTTTTGGGTCATTGTCCTGCTGGAAGATGAACCGTCGCCCCAGTCTGAGGTCAAGAGCACTCTGAAGCAGGTTTTCATTCAGGATGTCTCTGTACATTGCTGCATTCATCTTTCCCTCTATCCTGACTAGTCTTCCAGTTCCTGCTGCTGAAAAACATTCCCACAGCATGAAGCTGCCACCACGGATGGTATTAGCCTGGTGGTGAGTGGTGCCTGGTTATCTCTAAACGTAACGCCTGGCATTCACTCCAAAGAGTTCAATTTTAGTCTCATCAGACCAGAGAATTTAGTTTCTTATGGTCTGAGAGTCCTTCAGATGCCTTTTGGCAAATTCCAGGCAGGGAGTGTCTTCCGTCTGGCCACTCTACCATACAGGCCTGATTGGTGGACTGCTGCACAGATGGTTGTCCTTCTGTAAGGTTCTTTTCTCTCCACAGAAGAACGCTGGAGCTGAGACCGAGTGACCATCAGGTTATTGATCACCCTGACTAAGGCCCTTCTACCCTGATTACTCAGCTTAGATGGTCGGCCAGCTCTACGAAGAGTCCTGGTGATTCCAAACATCTTCCACTCATGGATGAAGGAGGCCGCTGTGCTCATTGGAACTTTCAGAGCAGCAGAAATGTTTCTGTAACCTTCCCCAGCCTTGTGCCTTGAGAAAATCCTGTCTCGGAGGTCTACAGACAATTCCTTTCTCTTAATGCTTGGTTTGTGCTTTGACATGCACTGTCAACCCTGGGAGCTTATATAGACAGGTGTATGCCTTTTCAAATCATGTCCAATCAGCTGAATTGACCACAGGTGAACTCCAATGAAGCTGCTGAAACTTCTCAAGAATGATCAGTGGAAACAGAATATACCTGAGCTCAATTTAAAGCATCACAGTAATACTGATGTACATGTGATTTTTCAGTTTTTTTATTTTTTAATAATTTGCAACAATTTCAAAAACTCTTTTTTCACATTGTCATTATGGGGGATTGTGTGTAGAATGTTGAGGAAATAAATGAATTTAATCCATTTTGGAATAAGGCTGAAACATAAAAAAATGTGGAAAAAGTGAAGCGCTATGAATACTTTCCAGAGGCACTATATCTACATATACAGTTGAAACCAGAAGTTTACATACACTCTAAAAAAGGAACATAACCATTTTTTTTAAATGTCTGATGGTAAATCATACTAAGCGTTTACTATTTTAAGTCCGTTAGGATTACTTAAATCATTTACATTTGCTAAATGCCAGAATAATGAGAAAATTAATTTTTGAGAGTTTTTTATTAATTTCTAGACAGTCAAAAGTTTACACACATTTCCTTGGTATTTTTTAGCTTTGCTTTTAAACTGTATAACTTTGGTCAAGTGTTTTGGGTATCCTTGCACAAGCTTCTCACAATAGTTTGAAGGAATTTTGGCCAATTTCTCCTGACAGAATTGGTGTAACTGAGTCAGATTTGTAGGCCTTAAAGCACATTTTAACTAATTTGGCAGTATGCTTAGGGTCATGGTCTGTTTGGAAGACCCATTTGTGGCCAAGTTTTAATTTCCTGGCTGATGTCTTGAGATGTTGCTTCAGTATTTCTACATAATGTTCTTTCTTCATGATGCCATCTATGCCGTGAAGTGGACCAGTCCCTCCTGCAGCAAAACAGCCCCACAACATGATGCTGCCGCCCCATACTTAACAGTTGGGATGGTGTTCCTAGGCTTGTAAGCTTTCTCCTTTGTCCTCCAAATGTAACACTGGTCATTATGGCCAAACAGTTCAATAGTTCCATCAGACCACAGGACATGTCTCCAAACATTATTCTTTTTCCCAGTGTAATTTAGCAAATTGTAACCTGGCTTTTTTGTTGATTCTGGCTTGTTGATTTTCCCATGTTGTCACACAAGGAAGCAGTGTGTTTGAGGTTTTCCTTAAATACTATTCTACAGTTTTACCTCCAATTAACTCAAATGTTGTCAATTAGCCAATCAGAAACTTCCAAAACCTTGACACCATCATCTCAGCTTTTCAGAGGCAGAATAATCTTATTGTATGTTAACTTGACTTTCAAGAAAAGTTATAACAATTTCTCAAAAAATCTCTCTCTCATTATTCTGCTATTAAGCAGAACAGAAACAAATGTGATAATCCTAACTTACCTAAATGTAGATGTTCAATCTATAACAAAAACACTACAACAGCGATACTAACAGGCATTGACTGTAATAGCAACACTGTAGGCATTGCTTGACATTGTTGGCAATGCTCTTCATTCAGCCGAACTGGCCTTTTAAATGCCGTCATTGTCCTGCTTTTCCTGTCCTTTCTTTATTGACTGAGTTTCCCTCACAGGAACAGAGAAGCACAAAGCAGCGAGCGGGACAGAGGGACAGTTTCGGGGTCTCCATGTGGAGAAGTTCAAGTGTGAAAGGCTCCGCACCTGCACCATCCACCGCCATAAAGAGACGCATTCATCTCACTGCTGCTTTACAAATGTCACAACACAAAAAGCCCATCGTCTCGTGCAGATCATACTGAGACGCTGTTTAGAGGAGAGCCTGACGTTATAGAGAGGATCCAGTGAGAAATGGCTTCATTAAATACACGCAGACCATGCCAGATCACCAAAAAACTGTATAGCTGTGCATTTTCTGGGTCAGTGTTTCTAAACAATTGATATAAACATAATATAAAATAAGATAAAAATTGTATTTATATATAAATGAGTATGTCTATATAAATGAGTACAGCCCATTTTGAATAATTTTATCCATTTCTCAGTGTATAAAGGTAATACAATTTGGTGCATTTGAGCAAAACAGATTTTTTAAATGGATATATTAAAATAATATTTTAGTCACTGAACATCTTTAGAAATGGAAAGATAATACATTTAAATTCATGTGAAATATTGGAAAAAATACAAAACTATGCAAAATGTTTACAGAATTTTATTAATTTTTGATCTCTTAAAGGTGCTGTATGTAAGTTTTTGACTCTTCTAAAGCATAAAAATACCATAATATGTGTGCAGATATTTAAGAAACATCCCAAGTGAACATACTTGTTTAACTGAAAAACAATGCTGAAGTCAGATATTCTGCTTTGAAAATGGGTTTTCCGTGCCGGAACGCTGTCTTTGTTTAGATAAATTTCATATGCACGATGCCAGTTTACCCAATTATATGTCAGCACCCTGGGTTGCCTTGTTGGAAAACAGCGTATTTCATTCATTCATTCAGAAAGACTCTGAAAGCATGCGTCCGTGACCAAAAAGAACAGTATGGGAGACAGATGCAGTTCCACATGAGGTTATTAATTAGCAAATTACATAAATATTACGAACGTAAACATTAGGTGAGCAGGTTACATTGTAACCGCGTGTCCTAACAACACGCTGTGACGAGAGAGGCAGTGATCAGCTATTTGGCTGTTTGCACCAGACGAAACACGACAGAAATGTAAATACAGCCTTTCAGAAGCACAGAATATGCACTCGCTCACGAAACGGTAAGGTTTAGAATCTATTTAATACATGTTAACCCACTTACACATCAATGTAGATGCTGAATCACTCATATGTGTTTAGTTCTAAAGTTCAATTTCAGACGGTTTATTGTATTTTCAAGATCTGAGGTGAACTTTCTGCTTTCAGTATATGGCAACAAATGCCATGTAAAATGCATTCAAACTCGCATTGTTAGCATTTAGCACAGAATAAAGCACACAAGGCTTACCTGAGGTGATCTAGCTGTCATAGGTTTCTGTTGTTCAGCTGTGAGAAATAGAAGCCATTTCTAATATATCAATTCGAGGTGTTGGTTAGGACAAAAACTCCTTTTAATATGGAAAATATTCCCTCTATCGCGTGTCGTTGCTTTTATTTAGAACACAGTTTAAATCACTCGCTCCTGTACACAATCTGGCATCCCAGCGTACTTTTATTATGATCCAGGAGTGCAATACCTAGTTCAACCACTGGGTGTCAAACTTACATACTGCACCTTTAAATATTGATCTTTTAAAAAAAAATGTTTTTATATTTTTCCCTAACATATAAATTTAGGCGTACTCATTTTGGAGTGTTATCATAAGCTATTTTGCTAGATTAGCTACAGATTTGGCTTCAGTACTGATTAATCTAATAAATATGCACAAATATAATATTGTATAATAATATATATATAATATTGAAAATATTAATTTAAATGAGAGATATGCTGAGCACTGTATGTAGGTATGTATATATATATAGTTGAAGTGAATTATTAGCCCCCCTTTGATTTTTTTTCCTTTTTTTAAATATTTCCCAAATCATGTTGAACAGAGCAAGGACATTTTCAGTATATGTCTGATAATATTTTTTCTTCTGGAGAAAGTCTTATTTGTTTTATTTCGGCTAGAATAAAAGCAGTTTTTAAGTTTTTAAAATCCATTTTAAGGTCAAAATTATTAGCCCCTTTAAGCCCTTTCGATAGTCTACAGAACAAATCATCATTATACAATAACTTGCCTAATTAACCTAACCTAACTAGTTAACCTAATTAACCTAGTTAAGCCTTTAAATGTCACTTTAAGCTGTATAGACTGGTGTTTAGTAGCTGTGTGAATCACACTGAGCACCTTCTTTACACTGATACGCTTTTCTGATTGTGGGAAAAGTTGTTTGTGATGAGCATTGGTTTATTATGTATGAACTGTCTCATCACCACCTGCATATGGCTGTGTTATCATGTCTGTGTGTAACAAAAGATGTTGCTAATTTAAAATACAGAGAAAATTAATAAAATACGGTAATTTACTGTAAAAATGACAATTTACTTTTACGGTTTGTACCGTATATTTTACGGTTAAATACTGGCAACCACAGCTGCCAGTTTTTTACCGTAAATTTTACGAATTTATATTTTACAGGTTCTGTCTGCGTTCGGAATGATTTTGAGATATTGAGCTTTAAAGTTTTTGCATTCCATAGCAAACATTGTGTGTGTAACATTTGTTTTTTAAATAAAACGTTTTAAAATGTAAACAAATTATAAAAAAAAAACATCCCATAATGCAAATAAGTTGCCATTTAATAAGAATATGTCAATAACTCAATTTTGACAAAAATGTCAGATAGAACCTTAGAATTCTAAGGTGACGATCTATCTGTTACTGGGATTTTTACTACCATCTCTAGGGTTTACAGAAAATGGTCTGAAAAGGAGAAAACATCCAGTCAGTGGCAGTTCTGTGGGCACAGATGCCTGGTTTCTTGAACATGAAAATGAGTTCACTGAACTCAAATGGCCTCCACAGTCACCTGATGTCAAACCAATAGAGCAACTTTGGGATGTGGTGGAATGGGAGATTTGCATCATGGATGTGCAGCTGACAAATCTATGCTATCATGTCAATATGGACCAAAATCTCTGAGGAAGGACCTTGCACCATGTAGGATTAAGGCAGTTGTGAAGGCAAAAAGGGGTCCAACCCGATACTAGTAAGGTGTACCTAATAATGTGTCCGGTGAGTGTGTGTGTGAAGTCCCCCTGATTTATTAGCTATTTTTTCCCCCAATTTATGTTTAACGAAGAGCAGATTTTTTCAACACATTTCTAATCATAATAGTTTTAATAACTCATTTCTAATAACTGATTTATTTTATCTTTGCCATGATGACAGTAAATAATATTTGACTAGATATTTTTCAAGACCCTTCTATACAGCTTAAAGTGACATTTAAAGGCTTAACTAGGATAATTAGGTTAACTAGGCAGGTTAGGGTAATTAGGCAAGTTATTGTATAACGATGGTTTGTTCTGTCGACGATCAAAAAAATATATAACTTAAAGGGGCTAATAATATTGACCTTAAAATGTTTTTTAAAAAATTAAAAATAAATTCTAGCCGAAATAAAACAAGTAAGACTTTCTCCAGAAGAAAAATATTATCAGACATAGTGTGAAAATTTCCTTGCTCTGTTAAACATCATTTGGGAAATATTTAAAAAAAAAAAAAAGAAAAATAAATTTAAAGGGGAGCTAATAATTCTGACTTCAACTAATACACACACACACACACACACACACACACACACACACACACACACACACACACACACACACATATATATATACATGCATCCATTTAATGACTATTTAAATTATGTAGTTGCTGCTATAAAATAACAAGTCATAAAGTCATATCGTCTTGATAATATGACGTATAGTCATAAAGAAAGTTATAATCTGGGCCAGACAGAATTCGCTGTTATATTTTTCTATTTCTGCGCAGAATATTGTATTTAAAAAAAAATCTGCAGATTTATGAAGAAGAGTTTAGTATTGAGATTATAGTAACTAAAATATTAAAATGTAAAATAAAAAACAATAGCTTTTTAACTTTCATTTAAGGTTTACAGTGCAAATTCAATTAGATCCACTTGTTTGCCAAACAAAGCAAGTCACTCATATGATACATGTACAGAAAATATTACTTAAACTGTATTGTAAATAAATTAGTAACACTATTTTGATGGTCCATTTGAGTATTAGTAGACTGTCTGCTTAATATATGTTGATACTGCTCCTTCAACAGACATTTAACTGACTATAAAAAAACTTTGCAAGTACATGTCAACTTACGCTAACCATAACCCCAACATAACAGTCTACTTATAATCTAATGAGAATTAGTTGACATGTAGATGCAATGTAACAAGCGACCATCAACATAAAGTGACCAATAAATCATAAACACATTTGCATATTAGTTCATATGACTAAAATCAATATAAAAACTGAATAAATATGTATTTACATAAGTAAATGATTCGCCCATTGATGGGCTAAATAATCTGCAGGTTTGTGTAAGCACAGATTCCATGCGCAGATAATTAGGATGCATTCGTTTTTTGTTTAACTCTATTTTATTGACGCATATTAGTCTGAGAGTTACAGTATCAAATATTGAGAATCACAAGACTTCAACTGTTCAAATCTATCAGCAGAAAACAAAAATAGTTCACATTTTCTTCCTTCTTTCCTTCAGCTTAGTCCTTTATTTATCAGTGGTCGCCACAGAGGAGTGAACCGCCAACTATTCCGGCATGTTTTACACAGCGGATGTCCTTCCAGCCGCAACTCAGTACTGAGAAACACCCATACACACTCATGCACACACACACACTCATACACTACAGCCAGTTTAGTTCATCAATTCACCTATAGCGCATGTGTTTGGACTGTGGGGGAAAGCGGAGCACCCGGAGGAAACCCACGCCAACACGGGAAGAACATGCAAACTCCACACAGAAATGGCAACTGACCCAGCCGGGACTCGAACTACCGGCCTTCTTGTTATCAAGCCACAGTGCTAACCACTGAGCCACCGTGCCGCCATTGCGAATAAATTATACATATTGTGATTTTAAACATAAATCTTGCACGTCTTGGACCATCTACAAGTGCCATATCAGTTATCCAGAAGCATTATGTGATCATATGTCACACAGAGGAGTTGTTCTTTTTTTTTTTCTTTAGTGTTTCTTCCGCGTCGTGGCTGCTGGTGAATCTGAAGTGTCTGGAACATGTGTTGATGTGGAGGAGGCCGAGGCTTCATGTCTCTCTTTGATGCCCAGAGCTCAAGTAATTAGCGCCTGTCCCAGGATTAGCCACTTCCGGAGCCCTTTCACATTTATTACGCTCAAACTTTGAGGCGACTTGTTAAATCAATTTCCTCCCGGCCTGCCATTGTGGTCCTGCTCATCAGATCAGATTAGCTGACAGATCTGTGAATGAAGACTTTAGGAGGGAGGTGTGAATCATCCACATGAAGGAGCGCTCAGGTATTCGGGCTATTGCTGGAGTTCCTATAGGACTGTGTTTTTGGAGGTGCACTCCTCTATAAATAGTGCAAATAAGAGAGAACTAATAAACCTGCTGTGGGATTTTCACAAACATTCACATCAGTCTGAAATAAGCTTGACTGGCATTTTTTTAGAGTTTTTTTTTTTGGAGGGAGGGGCTTATATTATATTACATTCATTTATTCATTTTACTTCGGCTTAGTCCTTTTATTTATCAGGGGTCGCCACAGTGGAATGAACCACCAACTTACCCAGCATATGTTTTATGCAGTGGATGCCCTTCCAGCTGCAACCCAGTACTGGGAAACACCCATACATGCTCATGTTCACACACACACACACACTCATACACTACGATTTAGCTCATCCAATTCACCTATAGCGCATGTGTTTGGACTGTGGGGAAAACCAAAGCACCCAGGGGAAACCCTTGCCACCATGGGGAGAACATACATAAACATATATATATATATATATAACCCTATAACAATAATAATAATAATAAATAATAATAAAACCCTTCAACAAATGACCAAGATCATCACAATCAGTTCAAACAAACAACCTGAATTGAATGAACTACACTGTAAAAAATGCTGACTTCCACACAACTCCTACATGTAGTCCCAACAAAAATCGATTAAGTTAATGCAATTGTTTTAACAAATTTAATTGGATTGAACATAAAACAATTACATTGTCCCCCCAAAAACCTCAAGAATTGTGTTTTCAACTCAATTTAAATAAGCAGTTTGAACAAGAAGCAAAAATTATTATATTTAAGAGAATAACTATGTTTTTTCGTCACAATAATTCAAGTACAGCGACTCAATGGAAGGTCTGTGCCCACAATATCCATCATCACTACACACCGAGCGCTCATACGATCCTAAATACTTCACTTTAGTTAGCTGAAGTTAACTCAGAAATAATCCATGCAGTAAAACTGGATCATTTTGACTCATACAGTGTATTTTGAGCTGTTGTCAAAAATAAAACCCTGCAATAAAAGAACAAGATCATCACATTCAGTTCAAGCAAACAACCTGAATTCAAGAAACAATAATAATGTTTTTTCAGTCAAAATAATCCAAGTAAAGCTACTCAAACAACAAAACAGGTACAGTCATCAAACACTGAGCGCTCATTCGATCTTAAATACTTCACTTTAGTTGGCTGAAGATCACTCAAAAATAATCCATGCAATAAAACTCGATAATTCTGATTCATACTGTGTATTTTGGGCTGTTGTCAAAAATAAAACCCTTCAACAAATGACCAAGATCATGACAATTAGTTCAAACAAACAACCTGAATTCAAGAAACTACACTGTAAAAAATGCTGAGTTCCACACAACTCCTACATGTAGTCCCAACACAAATCGATTAAGTTAATGCAATTGTTTTAACAAATTTAATTGGATTGAACATAAAACAATTACATTGTCCCCCCAAAAAACCTCAAGAATTGTGTTTTCAACTCAATTTAAATAAGCAGTTTGAACAAGAAGCAAAAATAATTATATTTGAGAGAATAACAATGTTTATTATATTTGAGAGAATAACAATGTTTATTATATTTGAGAGAATAACTATGTTTATTATATTTGAGAGAATAACTATGTTTATTATATTTGAGAGAATAACTATGTTTATTATATTTGAGAGAATAACTATGTTTTTTCATCACAATAATTCAAGTACAGCAACTCAATGGAAGGTCTGTGCCCACAATATCCATCATCACTACACACCGAGCTCTCATATGATCCTAAATACTTCACTTTAGTTAGCTGAAGTTAACTCAGAAATAATCCATGCAATAAAACTTGATCATTCTGATTCATACTGTGTATTTTGGGCTGTTGTCAAAAATAAAACCCTTCAATAAAAGAACAAGATCATCACATTCAGTTCAAACAAACAACCTGAATTCAAGAAACAATAATAATGTTTTTTCAGTCAAAATAATCCAAGTAAAGCTACTCAAACAACAAAACAGGTACAGTCATCAAACACGGAGCGCTCATTCGATCTTAAATACTTCACTTTAGTTGGCTGAAGATCACTCAAAAATAATCCATGCAGTAAAACTCGTAATTCTGACTCATACTGTGTATTTTGGGCTGTTGTCAAAAATAAAACCCTTCAACAAATGACCAAGATCATCACAATTAGTTCAAACAAACAACCTGAATTGAATAAACTACACTGTAAAAAAATGCTGAGTTCCACACAACTCCTACATGTAGTCCCAACACAAATCGATTAAGTTAATGCAATTGTTTTAACAAATTTAATTGGATTGAACATAAAACCATTACATTGTCCCCCCAAAAAACCTCAAGAATTGTGTTTTCAACTCAATTTAAATAAGTAGTCTGAACAAGCAGCAAAAATAAATATATTTAAGAGAATAACTATGTTTTTTCATCACAATAATTCAAGTACAGCGACTCAATGGAAGGTCTGTGCGCACAATATCCATCATCACTACACACCGAGCGCTCATACGATCCTAAATACTTTACTTTAGTTAGCTGAAGTTAACTCAGAAATAATCCATGCAGTAAAACTGGATCGTTTTGACTCATACAGTGTATTTTAGGCTGTTGTCAAAAATAAAACCCTGCAATAAAAGAACAAGATCATCACATTCAGTTCAAACAAACAACCTGAATTCAAGAAACAATAATAATGTTTTTTCAGTCAAAATAATCCAAGTAAAGCTACTCAAACAACTAAACAGGTACAGTCATCAAACACTGAGCGCTCATTCGATCTTAAATACTTCACTTTAGTTGGCTGAAGATCACTCAAAAATAATCCATGCAATAAAACTCGTAATTCTGATTCATACTGTGTATTTTGGGCTGTTGTCAAAAATAAAACCCTTCAACAAATGACCAAGATCATCACATTTAGTTCAAACAAACAACCTGAATTGAATAAACTACACTGTAAAAATGCTGAGTTCCACACAACTCCTACATGTAGTCCCAACACAAATCGATTAAGTTAATGCAATTGTTTTAACAAATTTAATTGGATTGAACATAAAACAATTACATTGTCCCCCCAAAAACCTCAAGAATTGTGTTTTCAACTCAATTTAAATAAGCAGTCTGAACAAGCAGCAAAAATAATTATATTTGAGAGAATAACAATGTTTATTATATTTGAGAGAATAACTATGTTTATTATATTTGAGAGAATAACAATGTTTATTATATTTGAGAGAATAACTATGTTTATTATATTTGAGAGAATAACTATGTTTATTATATTTGAGAGAATAACTATGTTTATTATATTTGAGAGAATAACTATGTTTATTCGTCACAATAATTCAAGTACAGCCACTCAATGGAAGGTCTGTGCCCACAATATCCATCATCACTACACACTCTTTCGATCTTAAATACTTTACTTTAGTTAGCTGAAGATCACTCAAAAGAAGTTACCTGGATAATTTTGACTCATACATTGTATTTTGGGCTGTTGTCGAAAATAAAAACCCTGCAATAAAAGATGATCATCACAATCTAATCAGTTCAAACAAACAACCTGAATTTAATTAGGGGCCAAGCACCGGATTTTTCATAAAAACCTGTTTTAACAAACTTGTCTTATGTCCGATTTTCACCAAAATTGAATCACATGATCTACAGACCATGCTGACTAAAAGTTATGGAATTCGAGTTTATTAGACCAACCGTTTTCGCGAACAAATTTAACGTAGAGCTTGTGAAAATGGACTTATCAATATCTCCGTATTGCATTGACGTATTCAGACCAAACTCAATGTCTGTTATGACAACCATGGTTTGAGGTTATCTGCAGCGTTTCGGCGCACTGATCCCTAGTGGCCCGGAGATATTTAAAAAATGTAGTTTTTTTTTTGCTTACAACTTCTTAACCCTTTGTCCAAAATTCATAAATCATCTTCAGACCATGTAGACCAAAAGTTATGAAATTCATGTTGATAGACAAAACTGTTGTTACAAACTTAATGTAACGCTGCTAGATGACATTACAGCAGGGCTATTCAATTGGCGGCCCGCGGGCCAAACCCGGCCCCCGAGGCAATTTGTTCCGGCCCTCCAAATAGTGTAACCAAGACATCAAGAATAAATTTAGTTCAGTCAAAAAACGGCCGCTATAGTTATGAAGTGACGTGTGCCTGTTCAATACAGCACGAGCTGCAAGCTGCGCAGAGCGCGAGTCACCTGACATTCAGGGAGTGGCGCGGGCAGCCAAATTATATTTGGATATGTTTTTAGAAAAGGCCTTTTGTACTATGCACTGATATCGTCAATAAGGATGCAACGATTAGCTGATTTCACTATTAACTGTCCTTTAATTCATCACTTTAATTAGTTGTAAAGGCTTCTCTAAGCCGCATTTCTGTTGCACGGAACAAAACGAAACTGCTGCAATTAAACAAAGTTATGCCAAGTTGCCAACTGTGCCCTAGTTTAAAGTTCCAAGTATGTACACTGAGGCTAATACGCCCGCACACCGGATTAAAGCAGCGGCCATTCCCATATCACGTCTTTTCCGCTTGCAAGTTTGTTGTTTCTAATGTAAGAATATATGACAATATGCGCGCACAAGCGGAGCAACACGCTTGCGTCTTTGCGGGCGCACGCAGTAGAAAACATCTCACAGTGAGAGTTCTGCATGCCTTTCAGTGCAGTGTAAACAAAAGATATGTTAGACGAATTAATATTAAGATGATTATGTATGCATGAACGCAGATGGCAACAACAGTTCATCTAAATAGCTTAGCTAATATAAAGCTTGAATTTACATTAGACGTGATAACCGTCAAACCATGATTATTCTTCAGACTATATAATCGTACAACCAAAATCTACAATTGTTGCATCCCTAATTGTTATGCAGTTCAAAAAACAAAAAATAACATATGATTGTGTCTGAATGTAGAAGAAGCCTACTTCAGCAATGCACTGCTTTTGTTGTGCTCTGAAATACAACATTCGAATGTTTGTATAAAAAAAAAAAAAAATAAAAATAAAAAAGTCTATTGTACAATGCACTGATATTATGTAGTTTCAAAACACAATATATTAACATTTTGATGCAGAAAAAGCCAACGTGGGTGTGTTAAGGAGCAAAAATACAACATATGGGCTCTTATACGTATTTCTGTTGTGTTATCACTCATATAGCAAGTCATATCTCTCCGGCCCTACGTTTAGGATGCTTTTCATGAACTGGCCCCCATGACAAACTAATTGAATAGCCCTGCATTACAGGCTGAATCACTGCAATGGTTTAAAGTACTGAAACAAAACTTAATATGTGTGATCTAGGCCTGACACTGGCCAAACTACGTCAGTTTGAGCCGCATTCTGAGTAAAATTGACAAACTATTAAATTGTATCAATAGAAATCATACAAAATTTATCAAATGCCTTTTAAACCATTTGTCTAATGTCATGAGACTGGTCTTGTTAAATTCCTTGGATCAGACCGAGAATATTGATATAATTTATTCCCTAATTGACACAACTTCCTGTCCACCATGAAAGCCTGTTGTTTTGAACTCTCCGAAGATCGTTAGCCCAATTTCCACGAAATTTGGTTCAGAACATGCTGCCAAAAAGTTATAGGATTTTCCCATTGCTCTGTAGCTTGTTGTCGTGCTTGTTTATGATGTGGCTGCTGGGCCCCGATAATTGCTGCTTGCAGCTATATTTTAAATAATTTTTGCCGTCAAAATAATTCAAGTACTGCGCTTAAGTGATTGCAAACAATTAACATGGGATACTCAATGGAAAGCCTGTGGCCACAATATCCATTCATCAGCACACATCGTCAAGTCAACACAATCTCCTCAATAGAGTGTTAAACAACAACAAAACAGGTACAGCCATCAAACACTGAGCACTCATTCAATCCTGTCAGCCTCAATCTCCACAGATCGCTCAGATGCCAAAGTACAAATGAGTCCAAAAGCGCACCTGCAGATCAGGACATCCAGCAATTACAGCGACATTTTGCCTAAAAACCCCACTCGCCGAGCCTTTAACCTTTAGCAGTGAACATAAACTAATTACATTCCTCATGCAGCGAATGGGAATCGCCACTGACGACTTAATTAGCGTTTTGCCGATGTAATTCCGCTGGACTTATTCTCATGAATGCCCTCTCATTATCTCAGTTATATTGCTGAAAAAAAATGGCACTCGCTCGGATGGAGGCGCATTCACATCGGCGAAAATGTCAGCTGGGAGTCCCGTTTTCTCCAGGCCGACACAATGAGAGGCTTTGTCTAGTGTCACTTAGCCATCATTGTGTCCCGTCAAAACAGCTTGTGTTTTGGCATGGACGTGTTAATGGGCCCATGGCTGGGTGTGAGAGTTTTCTGAGCCACACACACATCAGATGGAGGTCACAGGTCTCGGATTCGGGTGGCTGGGATTTTCGCATCGAAACGGAAACCGGGGAGGGAAAAGCAGCGGGCGCTGATAATGTGATATAATTAGTCGGACGGTTTCTGGGTCAGAGTCAGTGTTGGGACGGTGAATGGGCGCAGATGGGACACCTGGAGCTCAGCAGGGCTCAATGGGACCAGCAGGTGGACGGGTGATGAGGATTCGGTCATTAATGAGGCCGGGGCGCTCTAATGGATGTACAGTCATGTGAAAAAAAGTTAGGACTCCCAGTGAAATTATGATTTGTCCATTTCAGGATATAAAAAAAATGTAAATATAATATAATGGGGCGATGCAGTGGCGCAGTGCTGTCGCCTCACAGCAAGAAGGTTGCTGGTTCGAGCCTCAGCTGGGTCAGTCGGCATTTCTTTTTTTTTTTTATCTTTTATTTGTACATTGTAAAACACACAACAAAAACATACAAAAAGGTCAACATAAACATGTAACAATAAGCAAATACACTGAAGAGTATTTTGAGCAAAAAAAAATAATAAAAACAAATAAATGATAATAAAAATAAAAATAAATTTAAAAAAACACTAGTGCAATCTTACATACAGAAGAAATAAGCCTACAGTGTGTTGACCAGAACTAGTATCCAGTACCAAGCTGGGAATTGGGGGGTGGGGACTCAATCAAAAGGAGCAGGGTCAAGCTGAAGAGTTTGGACATGTGTTCCCATAATTTAATAAAAATAGTGCTAGTTTGGTGAAGAGACTACCTAATGTTCTCTAATTTCATAAAATAAAGACCATTTCTTATCCAACAAGTGTGAGAAGGGGGGTGAGGGCTCTTTCAGTTCAGAAGAATTAATCGCCTAGCCAATAGGGTTAGGAAGGCTACAAAGTTTACAAAATGAGAGGGTAAAGTCTGGTCGGGAGGAAGAACCCCAAATAAACCAATAATTGGACATGGTGGGATGGGTCAGTTGGCATATCTGTGTGGAGTTTGCATGTTCTCCCTGTGTTGGCGTGGGTTTCCTCCGGGTGCTCCGGTTTCCCCAACAAGTCCAAACACGCGATATAGGTGAATTGAGTAAGCTAAAATTGTTCGTAGTGTATATGTGTGTGAAAGAGTGTGTTTGGGTGTTTCCCAGAAATGGGTTGCAGCTGGAAGGGCATCCGCTGCGTAGAACATATGCTGGATAAGTTGGCGGTTCATTCCGCTGTGGCGACCCCTGATTAATAAAGGGACTAAGCCGAAAAGAAAATGAATGAATGAATGAATATAAAGCAGCCACTAAAATTTTTGTGGATTGATTGACGCCATCGATGTAGCTAATTTACTGCCCCTCCCCTTCCCTGATCGTCGTTGACAGCATGCGCACACCTTCAACTACAGGACAGCAATAACAATTTTGAAGAAACAAAAACAGATTTTTAATTGGTTTGTAAATGTATTGCTGAATTATTTCAAGAAATAAATTGCAATATTTTAAGAGTAATTCATTAAATGAATTAAAACCACATTTCATTTAATAAAAACAAAAACTGCATAAAAAATATTATATTACACTGAATTCGTAATTGTTTTTGTGTGCCACCTTAATATTTTTTGTGGCCTCATCTGGCCACCCCTAAGAAAATTTTCTGGGGGGCACCACTAAAAATAATAGGGCGACGCAGTGGCGCAGTGGGTAGTGCTGTTGCCTTACAGCAAGAAGGTCACTGGTTCGAGTCCAGTTGGCATTTCTGTGTGGAGTTTGCATGTTCTCCCCGTGTTGGCGTAGGTTGCCTCCAGATGCTCCGGTTTAACCCACAAGTTCAAACACATGCGCTATAGGTGAATTGGGTAAGCTAAAATTGTCCGAGCGTGTTTGGGTGTTTCCCAGTGATGGGTTGCAGCTGGAAGGGCATACGCTGCATAAAACATATGCTGGATAAGTTAATTCCGCTGTGTCGACCCCTGATTAAGAAAGGGACTAAGCCCAAAAGAAAATGAATGAATGAACGAGTGAATATAACCTCCTAGTACTTGAGTGTCCACATACGTGGACAGCACATTGTAGCTCTTAAGTGGCTATTATAATAAAAAAAATGTAAAATTTTTATATAAAGATCCTGAATTTAAAATCTTCTCCAAAATCACAGTGGCTCAGTTGGTAGCGCTGTTGCCTCACACCAAGAAGGTTGTTGGTTCGAGTCTCGGCTGGGCCAGTTGGCATTTCTGTGTGGAGTTTGGATATTCTCCCAGTGTTGGCTCGGTACTATAAACAGCCACTAGTTCATACTGATTTTTTAGGCCACAAGTTTATTGTCTTGCTTTTCTAAAACGATTAGACAGTCACACGTTTGTGTTCACAATAGGGATTGGTCAATAGACGATGCCATCGTCCATCGCCGATGGAGGATAGACATCATGATGCTGAGCCAGCATCGCGATCCCTTCGCCCCACCCCTGCCTCCGCAGCAAACCGCTCGTGAAAAATACACACTCAGGCCCCGTTTACACTAATACATCTTAGTTTTAAAATGGCATTTTAGAACGAAAACAATCCACGTCCACACTGGCGTTTTACCTAGCATTTCTGAACAGCCCTCCGTCCACACTATACCGCTGAAAACGCACATCACATGACCACACACACACACTCTCTGGCATGCGCTGCAGCGTATGAGCTCGTCTGAGCTCCAGCAGTGAGCAGGTGCTTTGAGCACAAAACCCCAGAGGGCAGTGCACGTCGAACAGTTTATCAAGGATGTCCCGCTGGATGGCGTCTCACTGTAGTTGTTAAACGTGATATTTAATTAATCTTGTCTCTATCTAACGACTCTTCCGTCTTTTGAGTCTATCAGGAAACATGTGACAGCGTCAGTACAATGCTTCAATCTTTCTCTTTCACACTTGTACTTAGTAATTTTAGCGAAAACCTCAGATGCTGTTGTTTGGTTGCTGTTGGTTGTGCACTTTATTTACCAACCGAGTTTGTCGACGCCATTATAACGACACAGTTCACTCTGCCTAATCATGCCAGAGTCCTGCGGAAAAAGTGATTGACAGGTGGTCACTTGTGTGTAACTTATCTTTATTTATGTATGATTTGGTTATGGGTAAAACAAAGACCATTCGGGTCAGATAGTTGAAACGGTAGGCTACAAATAATTAATTCGTTATAAATTAATTAATTATTCATAAAAAATGAATTGCCATCGTCCATCGCGATGTTTCACATTAGACATCGTACGATGCCAAATTCGTTGACATCACCCAACCCTAGTTCACAGTTTAATCATTTGCAAGTCGAAATTTCCTTTTGCCTGACGATACGCCATCTCTCTTTCATTCTCACTCGTAACAGATCCAAACACGTGCTGACATTCATATTATTAATTTCTCCACTCCTCGAAACTGTATTTGTCAGATCAAAGCCGTGGGGATGAGCAGAGTTCAAAGAGCAGAACAAGTCCAAACACAAACCTGCTTTAATCGCTCTGTAATTACGCAGGTTAACACACAACTGACATGCATTCATACCCGATTAATGCCTCACAGGAGATTTCGGTTTCGTTATTGACAAAATCTCCTCTCAGAGAGAGTATATCTCAACATATGGATACAAAACCTCTAAAGATGAGTCCTCAGGTTAGTTTTTGTATTTAAACAACTGGGCGGGCAAAAAAACATGATGTACTTTCTCAGCACTTTTGTCTCATTTACCAGGACAAATATCAAAAGTGTTTAGAAACGTCAGAAGCAAATTGCTTACAATAATAAAATAAATTAAAATGAGGTGATTTAAATTAAGATCAACCTTTTTTTAAGGCAACCCTTGAATATGCAAAACTAATGAATAATAATAAATTCATATTTCCCTAGTTGATGGATTACATTTTTATGTTATTGCAGATATATTTTGAATTAAGCTTGCATTCATTTTCTTTTCGGCTTTGTCCCTTTATTAATCTGAGGTCGCCACAGCGGAATGATCCGCCAACTTATCCAGCATATGTTTTATGCAGCGACGCCGTTTCAGCTGCAACCCATCACTGGGAAAAACCCATACACACTCATTCACTACGAACAATTTAGCTTACCAAATTCCCCTATTCACCTTATTCTCCGCGTACGAGCGGGCGCAGCCATTTGAATCATTTTGGCTCGAGACTTCCGATCTCATTCACTTTCATTCATTTTTAGACGTTAAAAACAGCTCGTTCTGCTGCTTGATGTTGCAAACTGAGGTTTTCTTATTATATTATTCTATTTTGTCTGTATAATCATGCAAACACTTGTTTGTAGAGTGAGTAGTTTGACCGTTTTCAGCCGTTTATTATTCCTAGTCATTTCTCCCATAGGCAACTGAATCGGAAGTTCTAAAACAATCGCAAAAACGAGCGCACTTCCGCATTCAAGAATAAGGTCGATAGTGCATGTGTTTGGACTTGTGGGGGAAACCGGAGCACGCGGAGGAAACCCGAAACAAGATGTGGAGAACATGCAAACTCCACACAAAAATGCCAACTGACCCAGCCGATGTTTGAACCAGCGATCTTCTTGCTGTGAGGAAATCGTGCTACCCACTGAGCCACCGTGACACCCTGAATTAAGTTTTCTAATATTTATGCAAATTATAGATTACCTAATTTAATATTCACAAATCATTATACATTGACAGAAGCTACTTTTTTGTCATTTTGCATAGTTGGATGGAGCAATTAATAGCATTTTGGTTTCAAATAATTAATTAATAATTTAATAATAATTAATAAATAATTAATTAATCATTTAGGACAGCTTTGAGGATTTTACTTATTTATTTTTGTCAAATTAGGATTTATTTTCTGTAACACCACCTTAACTAAAGTTTTTTTTTTTTTTGCAAAATTGTTGCAAATGATGTATATGGGCTGTATTTAAACAAACAAATTAAATGTAGTAATGTTCAACTTAAAGGGTAGCACGGTAGCGCAGTGGGTAGCACAATCGCCTCACAGCAAGAAGGTCGCTGGGTCGAGCTTCGGCTGGGTCAGTTGGCATTTCTGTGTGGAGTTTGCATGTTCTCCCGGTGTTTGTGTGGGATTCCTCCGGGTGCTTCCGTTTCCCCAACAAGTGCAAACACATGCGCTATAGGGGAATTGGGTAAGCTAAAATTGTAAGTTGTGTATGTGTGTGAATGAGTGTGAATGGATGTTTCCCAGTGATGGGTTGCAGCTGGAAGGGCATACGCTACATAAAACATATTCTGGTTAAGTTGGCGGTTCATTCTACTGTGGCAAACCCAGATTAATAAAGGGACTAAGCCGAAAAGAAAATGAATGAATGAATGTTAAACTTAATTTGATTGTGTAAATTCAGCCCAAAGAAACTGTTTGCAACCACTTACCTTAAAAAATGTAGTAAATGCAATGAATCATTTTTTTCCGTGTTCCTATAGATAAATTATACACATAGAAAATGCTGTTCTGTAATAGCTTTTGTCCTAAATGTGGTCATAACTAAAATGACCAAACACTGTAAGAAATCTTTTGTTGGCTCAACTTATAATACTTTAGTTAGCTGTATTTTTTTATAAAAATAAGCAAAACTCAAGTGAAGTTTTTGAAACTGAATCAAATAAGTTCAGCTGAATAAATTGTACTGTACGTTTTCAAAACGTCACTTTAGTTTGCTGAACTTATTGGTTTAGTTAGCTGAACAAGTAAAACTCAAACGTAATTAAAATGACAACTTCAACTTCTAAATAAGTAGGTAAAACTCAAATAAGTCCACTCAAAAAAATGAACATAGTATTATAAGTTGAGTGAACAAAAATATTTTTTACAGTGAGCAAAGATTTTAAAGTTAGGATCTTTCTAACACGCTCCCTAACTTTTTTTTAAAAACTAAATCCAATATGTTTAGCTAACTTGGGTGAGTTAAAAATAACTAAAGTTTAAAAAAAAAAAAAAAAGCATCACAGTAATTTGCTGAACTTACTTACTAATGGCTTAATTTAAGTGAACTTTTCTAAATAAGCAAAACAAAAAAAATTCACGCAAAAAATGTACAAAGTTTTAGAAGTTAATTCATTCATTTTCCTCCAGAATCGAATCGCAATCGGGTACGATATGAAATATATATGTATTCAGTGTTTCCTCTAGGATTTTTCCCAGCTGTGGCGGCAGGCTTTTTCTTTACACAGATCTGCCAACTATTTCAAAGACAAATATTACACATAGTATTACAAGTCGAGAACGCATTCATGTAATATGAGCATGCTAATCTCTTTGCTTGACCGCCGATTTCCTCTTCGTGCACAACTTCTTGCACGCATTCAAATTTACATGCTCAAGTGCAGATCTTATCGTGCGCTCTCCAGTAAGCGCTGCTGAAGTGCGATTTAGTGCGTTTTTCGACATTAACGCGTCCTGAAGTAAAGTGAAACGGCTATAACCTCCAGAAAGATAAGTATACTTATGGAAACTGTGTTCATCTTAACTGAAAGCTACGCCGTGTTTGCTGGCGCCCCACGCACTTGTCAGTCAGTCAGTCAGTCAGTCAGCATGTCACCTTAAAGAGTTGAACAAATAGCGCACAGCACTACTACGGTTACAGAAATGTTTGCGCTGTTATAATTCACTTACCTTTTAATATGTTTTGGTGCGATTATAACCCGCTATAAAAAAACACGACTAAATGTTTTAAATGAGAAGTTGTAATGTAGCCGTAGCGGGATGAATTTTGGCGTGGCGGCCCGCCACGGATGAATGAATGTAGCGGAAACCTTGTATGTATTATTCGATTTCCCCCGCCCAGAGCAAATGCATGACTGTCGTCAGTGTGTGATAGTCTTGCTAGCCGATTGAGTGAGCACACTTTCATTCTGCCCAATCAGAATTGCACAACCGAACTTGCAGAACGCCCACAATAAAAGACACAAACAGGAAAGCGTGGACAAGTGGGATGATGGCGTCTGCCGCTTCAGAAGCATTAACAGATGAATTAATATCAAGGAAAAACATATAATATTTTGGTTTCAAACTCACAGACACCAATCAAAACCAGGTCGTTTGTAAGAGCAGAACTGTTGCCACAGCATGAGGAATTACAACAACCAGCACCTAAAAAAGCACCACAGGTGGCCATACTGTATGAGGAGTGTCTTGCTGAAAAGTCAACTGAAAGTATTGCCAGTGACACTCAAGCAACAGCAAAGTACAATTTAAGAGTTGTTTCAGCCATGTTAGTTTGCAAAGTGTTCAGTATTTTTATAAATATTATTGTTTTGTTTTTATAATAAGCTACACCGTCTCCCTAATTTGAGTTTAGCTTGTTTACAGAAAGGTAAGGTCATTTTATTTGTGTTTACTGCTTGCTCTAGAGAAAAATGAGTGTTTAATTTCTGAATATTTCTGAATATTTAAAAACTAATTTGAATAAATGTTTAAGGAATTTAATATTAGCAGCATTTTAGCAGTAAGAAGCTACGATACAGAATATTGTGCTGAAGCTTGACTACAAAATCACAAATCAAAATCGCAATATCTGTCAAAAACAAAAATCACAATTAGATATTTTCCCCAAATAGCACAGCCCTACTGCCAACTATTCCGGCATATATTTTGCGCAGCGGATGCCCTTCCAACCGCAACCCAGTACTGAAAAACCTCCATACACACAAACACTCACACACTATGACCAGTTTAGCTTATTCAATTCACCTATAGCGCATGTGTTTGGACTGTGGGGGAAACCGGAGCACCCGGAGGAAAGCCACGCCAACACGGGGAGAACATGCAAACTCCACACAGAAATGTCAACTGACCCACCAGTAAATTTTGTCTGAATAATTTTCCATTAACACTGTATCCCAATTTATTTTGGCAAATCAACGTTTTTTTGTTTGTTTGTTTGTTTACATGCATAGGGGAATTATCAACCTACAGTACGTCACACATGACGCCACACGGGTTCAACCGTGCATAAAGGTTGCAAAAAAAAAACACCGGTCGCAATAGCAAACATGTCGTGTTGTGCGGTAGGATGCCAAAATCTAAAAGTCCAAAAATAGAAAACTTAGATTTTACCGTACACAACACTGCTTTTATTGCCAACCGCAGACGTCTTTGGCTAACAGCCATCAGAAGAACTGAATGGAGTGAGGACCTAATTATAAATGCTCGACTCTGCAGTTCTCATATTATATCAGGTAAGTTCCCGCTATGCTGAATCATACACATTACTCGTTTTTGATTGCAGGAATGATTTCAGCAAAAACAGTTACATATGGTGAATTAAACTGCGGACACTGAATGCGAAGAATGAAATTTAAAAATGTACGTTCCCATACCCTGCCGTACAGGTGCGGTTCGCTGTCAGAATGCAGTTCGTCACCTTGGAATTATAAGGTTCTATCTGCGTTCTAAATGATTTTGAGATATGGAGTTTCAAAGTTTTTGCATTTCATATAGCAAACATTACGCATGTAACAGTTCTCTTTCACACATTAACATGACAGAGACCCTAAATGTACTCTAAATGTAAATGATCAAATAGAGGTGTGAACCTACACTGGTCTCACGGTTCGGTTCGGTTACGATTATCATGCCATCGATTTGGTTCAATTCGATATCTCGGTGCATCACGGTGCATTGACGATGCTTTCCATACACAGTTTGATATTTTCTTCACAGCACAACAATTCTTGTATTAAAATGTATAAATATTTTTATATACTATTTGTAAAACAATTTTGTCCTTTAATACAAACAGTCAGACATATAAACTGTACCTTTAAACAACACGAGCATTCATAGACCATTTTGAGGGATGTAAACAAAAACAATGGTCCTAACGTATTTCCTGTTTTACATTTTTAATTTCCATTGCTTCTGAGAATCTAAAAAGGTCCACATATTGATTAATAGTGTTATGACGGCTGATTTAAAATCAAGTTATGATTGAATTGCCTCTTGTTACAGTTAGGAAATAGTTTAACGTCAAGCAGGAAATGTTCATGGGCCAATGACATGACCACATTGAAATGGTCTATAGCAAATAAACAAATATAAGTATCCCGCTCGCTTTCTGAGCCTTGTCTACCAAGTTCTTTCTTACACCCCTTTGATTGGTCACGCGCTCAACAGAAAGGGCTGCGATTGGCTCTTACAAGCTGGCGCTCTTCACATATGCACTCCAGTGTTGCCAACTTAGCGACTTTGTCGCCAGATTTAGCGACTTTTCAGACCCCCCTAGCGACAAATTTTCAAAAAAGCGACTAGCGACAAATCTAGCGACTTTTTTGTGTGTTACTGGAGATTTTTATAGACTGTCGTTTGTCCATTACTGTACCGTTCCTACTCTTCTCAACGAGCTGCGGGTGATGCCGGCGGCCCCTCCCCTGCCTCAGAGCACTGACAGGCGGCCCAGTCCTCATACAGCAGTCTCTCCCACCTGCAGCCTGACAGCAGATCACCCCTCTGCGTACCGACGGCAAATGATTTAGCACCGGCAGTGTGAAGGTATCTTCCTTGTACAGTCAAACCGATCCGCTTCTCCTTTATTTTAACAATTTGATTTATACTGTATTCAAACAGCAATCAATTTAGTTAAATTGACATGCTTGCATAAAGCGTAGTGCAAATATAAATACCCCATTTATTTACCATAGGCTGTTAAACGGAAATGGTAGAACGTGATGACGTCAGTAATATGCAAATTAGCGTATGACGTAATTTAGCGACTTTTAGCGACTTTTCGGGCAGAGCTTAGCGCCTTTTCGTTGAAAATAGTTGGCAACAGTGATGCACTCATGGGCCACAGTGAGAGAGAGAGAGAGAAATGGAGTTTACTTTCATTCCCTTAATCGCTGTGAAATAGGGGCTTCTGCTGTAAGTGTCAGTGAAACAGAGTTCAGCAAACACACACGCAGTGAAATTGTGCACAGTTTCAGAGTTTTTACGTAGTTAGAGCGTTGTAAATACTCGCGCTCACGGCTCGCCTCCCTCGCCATAGTAAGCTACGGCAACATAGCGCATGTGAGATAAATGACGTCAGTACATAATAACCGGTTATGATTATTACTGAACCGATACCGAATTGTCCGCGTCTGCATCGCACCGAAGAAACAATTAATTTTGACACCCCTATTATAAAAGTTCTCTTACATTTTCAAATTGGAGTAAAAAAAACACAGTAAATGCAGATAGAACCTTCTAATTCTGGAAAGTCATTTTCCACTTGGAATTATAAGGTTCTATCTGGCAGATCATTCATTGAAGCATTACTTTTCAAGAAATACAATACAAAATATATAAAAGTTGGTGTTGTAACAACATGTTGATGCTTGAGAAAGTTACATTTTTGCCTTCTATAACATTTATTTAATGTTTTAGGGTGAATATTTTTTTTCTTGTTAAAATTAAGCATTCAAGGCTCCTAAATATTTTGTCCTGTGCAGATGGTAATTTTATGTAATTAATACGTTAATATTTACTAAATTTATGCTTTATATGAATTATATTTATTGAATTATGTCCAAATAATTAAATTAAGTATTTGCCCTTCAAGGCTTAATATTAAATTTAAAGACTTTAAAAGAAAACAGACAATGAGCAAATGAGTTTAATAAACACTGAAAAATGTTTCACTGACTATATATACACACAAATAAAAATATTTCACATTTAATGTAGATTTTTTTTAATATTCGTTTCTTTTTCAACAATGTAAAATTTAACATTTCATCTCATTATTTCATGTCAAAAAATGCTTCTAAATCACATTTACTCACATCTCAATTTTGTGTGGTGCAACATTATTTAGCCGACTCTGATTTTGTGTGATTTTGTCTTTCTGGTCTTTCCCGCTGTCAATGGAGCGGTTCGGTGAAATGACAAAAAAAGCTGATCCTGATTGGTCCTTGTGCGTGCATTAAAAATGCTGATTGGCTCACAGAAAGAACCTTATAGAGCCAAGCTAGAGTTCAACTTTGTAGAGAAACTGTTTTTGTTTTTTTAAATAAAAGTCTTAAAATGTAAACAACCTATATAAAAAACAGCACATATTGTAAATAAGTTGTCATTTAATAAGAATATGTGAGTAACTCAATTCTGACAAAAATGTCAGATATAACCTTATAATGCTAAGATGACGATTTGCTTTGCTTGTTGATGATTACCCAGGCCTTTTACAGTTCCGTCTTCTTTCCTTGTCTGAGACTCTGCAGAATCTCGGTTTTTAGCACTACATAGTTTTCAATCTGGTAATCATGGAAGATTATTTCTTGCACATGACCACACAGAACTGTAGCCATTCAAAGACTTGTAGGCCTTTAACTTGTAGGCCTCTTGTAAAATCACTTGGAGTTTCAATGAGATAGTTGTATATTTCGGGCTGGATGCTTGGCCATTTCATCTTATCCAATATCCATTGGGAGGGTGCTATCGCAAATGGACCTGTCAGACGAACGCCGCTCACTTTAAAGTTAATTTTGCAGAATAACTGTGCTTATCACTGGGTGACAAGCTGTTATAATATGCTGAAAGTATTATGTAAATAATATATAGAACATGTTATCAATATAACTTATCTCTAATGCAACAACAAACTGTACCGCATCGGATGTCCTTCCCTCGCTGTAAATGCTAGCGCTCCCAGTTTCCTGAATGTTTACAAACCGGTAATTCGCCTATATATTTAATCAATAACATTTTAAATGGATCCAATTTCATTCATTCACTTTCCTTCGGCTTAGTCCATTATTTATCAGGGGTTGCCACAGCGGAATGAACCACCAACTATTCCGGCATGTGTTCTATGCAGCGGATGCCCTTCCAGCCACGACCCATTGGGAAACTTGGGACCCAATTCAAACAGTGCTAAAATGTCCCATCAGTTCAACTTAATTTAGTAATTATTTATTAATTTATCTGCTGGTGGACCTGCAGTTCACCTGAAACAGGAGCTGGTGTTTCTATCAAAGCTGTAGCACACAGCGCGGGTCACGACCCTGCTTCAATTTGTTTATTCACTTCTCGTTATTGTTGAAGCTCAATGGACTGCTGTGGAGTGACATTAGAGTTCACTGTAACGAACATCGCATCAATATTTAAATGCCGTTTATTAGCTCGACAGCACCGGGACACAATGCTGGACTGGAAAAAAAAAAGGCAAACACAGTCATGGAGGACGAAAAAAAAATCCATAATCCTTTCTAATGGCTGGGGTCTTTGTCTTTTACAATAGTAAATGAGTGAATATGACCAGAACAATGGTGTCATATCTTCAGACAGAGATGGCAGAGGTCAAGTGGATTTGGTTACCATCCGTCCTCTGGGACAGGACATGAGATCTGTCATCGACCGGGTGACTTTTAGAAAATACAGTCCAGATAAAAGGCCATAGATGGCATTATATGCATTATGCGGCCTTGATAAAGGAGCATTTGGGAAGTTTGCATCCAGTAAATGCTCACTTGTCTACATTCAACTTTATATATACTGCTCAAAAAAATAAAGGGAACACTTAAACAACACAGTGTAACTCCAAGTGTTGCCTTCATTTTTTTGAGCAGTTTATATTCTACACGCTGCAAAAAATTATTTTTTAAATATATTGAAATGTTCTTTAATCAAAACGTGTTCATTTGAGAAGCAAAAGAATAAAAATTGTTGAATTGTTTTAATAAAAGCAGTTATAACAGCTGTTGCAGTCAGAATATAAAGCTTATTTGAAGTGAAAACTATATATATATATTTTTTTTTTTCCCATTTGCAGATTATTATTATAAAAAAAATTAAAAAATAAATAAAATAAAAGTAAAATAATTTTTTTTTAAATAAAATAATATATATATATATATATATATACATCTCTACTTAAAACTCACTTATTCTCTGAATGTTTCACTTCTGAACTGACAAACTGACCACTTTATCTGATCCAACTGCACTCTGTTTATTTGTCTCTTAGGTCTTGTTTTAGTATTTACAGTTTGTTGTATTTGATTTCATTTATGTTTGTCTATCGATTGTTGCTGACATTTATTTGCTTGTATTATCTTTTCTTGTCGGTTTTTTGTAAAGTGTCCTTGAGCTCTGGAAAGGCGCTATATAAATAAAAATTATATATATATATATATATATTTTCAATCATTTTCTTTTCGGCTTAGTCCCTACATTAAGGGAATGAACCGCCAACTTATCCAGCACATGTTTTACGTAACGGATGCCCTTCCAGCTGCAACCCATCTCTGGGAAACATACACACTCATTCACACTCATACACTTTGGACAATTTAGCCTACCCAATTCACCTGTATTGCATGTCTTTGGACTGTGGGATAAACCGAAGCACCTGGAGGAAACCCACACGAACCCAGCCGAGGCTTGAACCAGCGACCTTCTTGCTGTGATATTTATATAAGTAATACATATATATTAATTTATAAATCTAAATATATATAGAGTTTAGGTCAGAATTATTAGCCCCCCTGTTTATTTTTTCCCCCAATTTCTGTTTAACGGAGAGATTTTTTCAACACATTTCTAAACATAATAGTTTTAATAACTCATTTCTAATAACTGATTTATTTTATCTTTGCCATGATGACAGTAAATAATATTATACTAAGTATTTTTCAAGACACTTCTATACAGCTTAAAGTGACATTTAAAGGCTTAACTAGGTTAATTAGGTTAACTAGGCAGGTTAGGGTAATTAGGCAAGTTATTGTATAATGATGGTTTGTTCTGTAGACTATCAGAAAATATATACAGCTTAAAGGGGCTAATAATTTTGTCCTTAAAATGGTTTTTTTTTTAAATTAAAAATGCTTTTATTCTAGCTAAAATAAAACAAATAAGACGAAAAAAATATTATCAGACATACTGTGAAAATTACTTTGCTCTGTTAAACATAATTTGGGAAATATTTAAAAAAAGAAATGAAAAATTCAAAGGGGGGCTAATAACTCTGAATTCAACAAATATATATATATATATATATATATATATATATATATATATATATATATATATATATATATATATATATATATATATATATATATATATATTTAAACAAATAAAAAATAAAAAACTTATTTTCTGACCCTGCTGATCTTGTTTGAACCATAAACTTGCATTATTTTGATCAATTTTATCCGAAAATAAAGCAGAACCTAGATTTTAATATACTTTAATCAACTTTTATTAAGGTAAGACCAAAAATAAATAAATAAATAAATAAACAAATAAATAATAAAAGTTGAGTTGATGCTTTCATAAAAACCAGTTGATTGGTTCAGAAAAACAAACCTAATTTGATATGAAAACAAAATATTTGGTGATTAATTTTATTTATTATTTTTCTCTCTAAAAAATAAAACTTAATATATTGGTCAGAAAAATAAACAAAATTAACACTAAATGAAATGTATTTTCTGACCACACTGGTTTTGTTTAAAGCATAAACTTGCATGATTTGATACATTTAATCAGAAAATAAAATAAAACCTAGATTTAAATATTCTTCATCAACATTATTCTTCAATCACATTGTGTTAATGTAAGAAGCAAAAAGAGCAATTATTATGACCAAAATAAATAAATAAATAAATAAGTTGAGTTGATGCTTTTAAAAAAAAACAGAAACTGCTAATGGGTTCAAAAAAACAAACCTAATTTGATATAAAACTAAATTTTTGGTTAATTCAATTATTTATTTTTTCAAAAAAAAAAAAAACTTAATATCAGAAAAATAAACTAAATTGGCACTAAATAAAACCTCACTGCACTTGTTTTAACCATTAACTTGCATTATTTTGTTAGATTTAATCAGAAAATAAAACAAAACCTGTATGCAAGTATTCTTCAATCAAAATTTGTTAAATTGAAAAGCAAAAATACAAATTATGACAAAAAAAATCATAATAATAAATTGAGTTGCTTCCCAGTACTGGGATGCAGCTGGAAGGGCATCCACTGTGTAAAACATATGCTGAATAAGTTGGCGGTTCATTCCGCTGTAGCGACCCTTGATGAATAAAGGGACTAAGCCGAAGGAAAATTAATATATATATATATATATATATATATGTTATATTACATTTATTTATATATTTCTGACTAATGCAGAAACTTGCATTATTTTGACACATTTAATCAGAAAACAGAACGTAACTCTTAAGTAGTGTTGCTTACCAAATAAATGCATCTAAAAAAAAATTGACATACTGTATGTACTGGGATAAAAATGCTTAATTAAATCATTTTTTGCAGAGCAGAACATTCATTCATTCAAGCCCTTTTAGTACACTCTCGCATTCACAAACACTCACTCACTACGGCCAATTTAGTTTACCCAATTCCCCTATAGCGCATGTGTTTGGACTATGGGGAAAACCGGAGCACCCGGAGGAAACCCACACCAGCACTGAAAGAACATACAAACTCCACACAGAAATGCCAACTGACCCAGCCGGGACTCAAACCAGCCACTTTCTTATTGTGAGGCAACAGTGCTAACCACTGAGCCTCCTTAGTCAAAACAATCGAATGGTTTTTACAAGTTTTGGGAAACATTTTATGGATTTTGCCTGTTTGTTTACACTACAACTGTGTTTTTGGAACCGAAAGCGCAACATTCTAAATAAAATAATTAAAAAATGAATGCGCTTTGTATACAAATGAGGCTTTTTCTGTGCATGCCTATAGCAGATTCTAGGAAATTTGTAAGAAAAACATGTACATTAAAATGTTTCAGTCATTAACATAACTTAACCAGAAAGCATCAAGCAATTTGTACCATAAACCAACACCGCAAACCAAGCAAACCCAGCATATAGTACATTGCTACTTACTGGTGTTTGTGCCACTTGTGCTGTGTTCCCTCCAAAATGATGTCACTTCCTGGGTGATGATGTCACTGAGGAAATGGGTGTTGTGGAAGGGATTTAACAGATGGTATTTAGGCAGAGGGATGAAATTATAAACTGATCATCAGCTAGAACAATCTTCATCACAATTTATATTTACATAAGAGAACTAAATAGCTCATAAATAAATAGTCATTATTGTTGAAGTTTAGTGAAAACATACAAATATTAACACATTAAAATCAAATCAAACAGCTTCAACTAATTATTATTATCTACTTTTTATTTTTTATTTTATGACCATCATGTAAGATATTAAAATAAATAAATATTTAATTAATTAATTAATTAATTAAGTATTTATTATATTCATTCAATCATTCCTTTGTTTAATTAATTAATTAAGTATTAATTAATTAATTAATTAATTAATTAATTAATATATTTATTTATTTATTTATTTATATATTTATTTATTTATTTATATTATTATATTCATTCATTCATTCCTTTGTTTAATTAATTAATTAATTTATTTATTTATATTATTATATTCATTCATTCATTCCTTTGTTTAATTAATTAATTAAATAATTAATTAATATATTTATTTATTTATATTATTATATTCATTCATTCATTCATTCCTTTGTTTAATTAATTATTTTATTTATTTATATGTGTTTGTTTGTTTGTTGGCCATAACATGACTTCACTCATTCATTCATTTCCCATTGGCATAGTCCCTTTATTCATGAGGATACCCTTCCAGCCGCAACCCAGTACTGGGAAATATCTATACACACTCATTCACAGACACTCATACACTACGGTCAATTTAGTTTATTCAATTCCCCTATAGCGCCTGTGTTTGGGAAACCGGAGCACCCGGAGGAAACCCACGCCAACACGGGGAGAACATGCAAACTCCACAAAGAAATGCCAACTGACCTAGCTGGGACTCGAACCAGCGACGTTCTTGCTGTGATGAGTGTGCCGTCTCACCCCTAAACATGACTTTTATTATGACAAAAAATGCCAGGTTGTTTTAACTAAATATCAGGTCAAACATAGGCAAACACAACCTCTGTGTTAAAAATTGAAATGTAAATGTAATTAAACAACATCAACCCAATGTTGGATTTGTCCATGTTTTACTCAAACGTTGGGTTAAAGGTGCAGTATTTCAATTTGACACCCAGTGGTTGAACTAGGTATTGCACACCTGGTTCAAAACATGCAAGAGCAGGTTGCCAGATTGACGACCCTAACAGCCAGTGTTGGGGAGTAACTGGTTACATGTAACGGCGTTACGTAATTTTATTACAAAATAAATGTAACAGTAATTCGTTACAGTTACTGAGAAAAAATGTGTAACTAAATTACAGTTACTTATGAAAATGTTAAAGATTACAAAAGGGGTTACATCTAAAAATGTTGAATAATATTAATCTGCTGCTTTGCCTGTTTTTGATAAGCACGATGCCTTCTGCTAAGGCCATTTATTAAAGCGGTGCTGCTATTCTGATGCTTTTGATTGGTTTTCCGGTTTGAATTTGCGGCCACCTCCTCTTTGCCGCTGAAAACATAGGCTACTACAATTAGTCTGAGAGCTGCCACGATGGCGAGTGATAAAAACGCATTTCATTGCTGGAAATTTAAAAATCATTTCACCCTGAAATCCGAAAAGGGCACAAATATAACAGTTCGGTGCAAAATTTGTTTGCCAGCTGTTAAAATACGTTCGTCATCAAAGGCTTCAATGTGGAACCTGAGGAAGCATCAGCATGTATGTAACCTAGCCTTTCTTTATTTTATAAAAGCAAATGGTTTTTGTCGTTATCGTGAGTGTACAGAAATAAAAACAGACCCTTTCA
Source organism: Danio kyathit (assembly GCA_903798195.1). Classification (NCBI taxonomy): domain Eukaryota; kingdom Metazoa; phylum Chordata; class Actinopteri; order Cypriniformes; family Danionidae; genus Danio; species Danio kyathit. The sequence goes on from LR812535.1 coordinate 5,289,644, forward strand.
TTTCAAATGATGTATTATGACTCACATTGTTATCGATTTGTGAAATTCAGGGCACCAACAGACTCCTCTGCCAAAGCCCTCAGTAGTGTGGCTGTAGCATCGCTATTTTCTAAATCAAATAGATTTATAGTAGTGAAGTTATTTTATTAGTCAAGTAGTGCAGCAGCGTCCACACATGCTACATTTACCGATCGCGGATCAATACGTTAAACAGAAATTAGGGAAAAAAATAAATAGGGGGCTAATAATTCTGACTTTAAATGTGTATATATATATATATATATATATATATATATATATATATATATATATATATATATATATATATATATATATATATATATATACACACACACACACAGGGAGTGAATTATTAGGCAAGTTGTATTTTTGAGGATTAATTTTATTATTGAACAACAACCATGTTCTCAATGAACCCAAAAAACTCATTAATATCAAAGCTGAATATTTTTGGTAGTAGTTTTTAGTTTGAGCTATTTTAGGAGGATATCTGTGTGTGCAGGTGACTATTACTGTGCAGAATTATTAGGCAACTTAACAAAAAACCAATATATACCCATTTCAATGATTTATTTTCACCAGTGAAACCAATATAACATCTCAACATTCACAAATATACATTTCTGACATTCAAAAACAAAACAAAAACAAATCAGTGACCAATATAGCCACCTTTCTTTGCAAGGACACTCAAAAGCCTGCCATCCATGATTCTGTCAGTGTTTTGATCTGTTCACCATCAACATTGCGTGCAACAGCAACCACAGCCTCCCAGACACTGTTCAGAGAGGTGTACTGTTTTCCCTCTTTGTAAATCTCACATTTGATGATGGACCACAGGTTCTCTATGGGGTTTAGGTCAGGTGAACAAGGAGGCCATGTCATTAGTTTTTCTTCTTTTAGACCCTTTCTTGCCAGCTACGCTTCTATTTCTTGCAGCTGAACAACAGAAAATTGACAATGATCACGTCATGTGCTTTATTCAGTGTTAAATGCTAATAATGTGAGTTTGAATGCCATTTCACTTGACATTTATTGCCATACTACTGAAAGCAGCAGCAGATAGTTCACCTCAGATCTTGAAAATAAAATAAAGCGTATAAAATTGAACTGTGTGACTCAGTACAAGCCAACACACATCAGAGATTCAGCATCTACATAATTTAATTAGACGTTTAATATTTATTAATTAGATTATAAACCTTACCATTTCGTTGTAGTGCAGTATAAGTGCACTATACTGTGCTTCAGAATGGCTGCATTTAAATTTCTGTTGTGTTCTGTCATGCATATCACTGCGTATCTTGTCACGTAGCGTGGTGTTAACACTGGGTTACAATGTAACCTGCTCACCTAATGTTTACGTTCCTAATATTTATATTATTGGCTAATTAATAACCCCCTCATGTGGAACTCTGAATCTGCGTCTCATTTCGGAATCTGCTAATGTCCACTGCAGGGCGCATTTCGCTCGCAGGCACATACTTTGAGAGCCTTCATGACTGAATGAATGAAATACGCTGTTTTCCACCAAGGCAACCCGGAGTGCTGAAATATAATTGGCTAAACTGGCAGTGGGTGGGTTAAAGGGACCAAAACAAAGACAGCCATTCCGGCACGTAACACACATTTTCAAAGCAGAATATCTGACCTCAGCATTGTATTTCAGATAAACAAGAATGTTCACTTAGCATGTTTGTGAAATATCTGCAAACATATTATGGTATTTTAATGCTTTAGAAGAGTCAAACACTTACATACAGCACCATTAAATAAACATGGATGTTTTTTTTTTTTAAGTACCCATTTAGATTATTGAGTGAATTTGGAAATAGCTCTTCATTTATCATTTTGAATACTTACTGCTAATTGCTCTTTGAGCTGTTTTCCCTCCAAAATGATATAACTTCCTGCTTTTTCAGATTTGACTTAATATGACTTCTCAACAAAGTCCAAGCGAGATTGTTTTTCTAATCGTAATCTGATTTCAGAACAAACACTGCAGTATATAAGGACTGATATAACACACACTTTTTGACGTCAATAAGAGCACATTTAAATGTTGAGGATTCAACCATGTCATTAAGAGTGGAAACTAGTCTGTGATATGTGTGAAGTTTTGCATAAGCTGTTCCTAATGCAAATGATAAAGTCCATCTCTGAGATTTGATCAAAGCTGGTGATGTCATGAACTCGGCTTTCCTGAAAGGAGCCCTGAGCCATGCTATATATATATTATATATCTTATTTTATTTGAATTGTTTTATTTATTTTGTATTGCTTTTTTTATAATAATAATCAGCAAATGGGAAAAAAAAAAATATATATATATATATATATATATATATATATATATATATATATATATATACACACACACACAGTTGAAGTCAGAATTATTAGCCCCCCTTTGAATTTTTTTTCTTTTTTAAATATTTCCTAAATGATGTTTAACAGAGCAAGGACATTTTCACAGTATGTCCTGATAATATTTTTTCTTCTGGAGAAAGTCTTAATTGTTTAATTTCGGCTAGAATAAAAGCAGTTTTTAATTTTTTTAAACCAATTTTAGGGACAAAATTATTAGCCCTATAATATAATTTTCGATCGTCTACAGAACAAACCATTGTTATACAATAACTTGCCTAATTACCCTAACCTGCCTAGTTAACCTAATTAACCTAGTTAAGCCTTTAAATGTCACTTTAAGCTGTACAGAAGTGTCTTGAAAAAATATCTACTCAAATATTATTTACTGTCATCATGTATATGTAAATTCTGTATATATACAGTTAAAGTCAGAATTATTAGCCCCTCTGAATTATTAGCCCCCCTGTTTATTTTTTCCCCAATTTCTGTTTAAAGGAGAGATTTCTTTAACACATTTCTAATCTTAATAGTTTTAATAACTCATTTCTAATAACTGATTTATTTTATCTTTGTCATGATGACAGTAAATAATATTTGACTAGATATTTTTCAAGACACTTCTACACAGCTTAAAGTGACATTTAAAGGCTTAACTAGGTTAATTAGGTTAACTAGGCAGGTTAGGGTAATTAGGCAAGTTATTGTATAATGATGATTTGTTCTGTAGACCATCGAAAAAAAAATATAGCTTAAAGGGGCTAATAATTTTGTCCTTAAAATGGTTTAAAAAAATAAAAAATGCTTTTATTCTAGCTGAAATAAAACAAATAAAACTTTTTCCAAAAGAAAAAATATTATCAGAAATACTGTGAAAATTTCCTTGTTCTGTTAAACATCATTTGGAAAATAAGAAAAAAAGAAAAAAATAGTGGGGGCTAATAATTCTGACTTCAACTGTATATATAGTATACAGTATATAGTATAGTATCTGTGTCTTTATTGTGACCCTAAAAAGTGTTACACTCCAAACTGTTATGTACGAGTTTAGCTTGTCAACACAGGCTCGCTGGAAATACAATGCAAAATGAAGGTAAAACTATGTGGTCACAGTGCACTTTTCTCTTTTGTTTGCTTTTAAAAAACTATTGGTTGGGTTTAAGTCAATGTTAAACTAGGTGTATGACAAGTCCTGCCTTTACAAGAACAATTACAAGAAGGATGAGTAAATAAAAGATTAAACAAAACGTAACCCTCATGCTGCGTTCACACCAGACGCGAAAGAAGCGTCAAGCGGGAGTGATTTACATGTTAAGTCAATGCAAATGCGCGAATAGGCATCCTGCGGTGTGAATTGCGCAAATGGCGTGGCGCGGTTGGCGCGATACGCGCAAATGGCGCCGCGCGAATTGAGCGTTTTCTGCGTTTGACGCACTTAACGCGCAAAACGCTCGAGTTCAAAGATCTGAACTTTTGTGGACATTCGCGCCGCGTTAACCAATCAGGAGCTTGCTCTTGTGGGGGCATGATTGTGACGTAGCACCTGTTGTTGGTGTCCCGGGGGAAATCCTCCAGCCGACACCGACAACAGTTCATCAAACTGGGCTCGGCTCAGTCAGAAGCACCACTGGAAGCCTCTGTCATCCAGGTTAAGTTTCTGGAGGAGTTTATGAGCTCACAGCGCTGGGTGCACCTCTAAAAGTATCTAGTGGACTCAGACACTGCTCCAAACGTATCGACGCTGTTTTTCAGCCTTCATAAAGCACATAAACACAGTTATTTTATCAATAAAATCCATGTTAGCCATTTAGCAATGAAGCTACAGCCACCGGGCAGACAGAAGCCCTGCCCATGACGCGAATCCGCATCTGTTCTGAAGTGAATTTGACGTGCGAATGAAGCGGAGTTTGACGTGCGAATGAAGCGAGTAAACTCAAATTTTCACGCGTCTATTTACGCGCGAATAGCGCGATTTATCCGCGCGTTCCGCGTTTGATGTGAACGCAACATAAGTAATGTATTTCAAATTTGCAAAAATGTAGACAGCACCCACTAGTGGATTTTCCATCTGAAATAAACATACCAATTGAAGTAAACATACCGATATTTTACGTTTTGCAAAAATGTAGGCTGCGACATGTATTTTCAATCAGCCTGGGTGAGATTAAATGTAGTAATGATGTTTAAAAAGTGTAAATTTAGTACACGGGCCGATTGTTTAACTTCCTAAAACTCTCAAAGGACCGATAGGTGTTGAGTTGACTTACATTTTAGTAATCACAAAGATCGACAGGTTTCAGCTTAAAAAATATTTTTATTAACTGGGCGGCTCGGTGGCTATGTGGTTATCACTGTTGCCTCACAGCAAGAAGGTCGCTAGTTCGAGCCACGGCTGGGTCAGTTAGCATTTCTGTGTGGAGTTTGCATGTTCTCTCCGTGTTGGCGTAGGTTTCTTCTGAGTGCTCCGGTTTCCCCCACAGTCCAAACACATGCGCTATAGGTGAATTGAATAAGCTAAATTGGCCGTAGTGTATGAGTGAATGTGAGAGTGTATGGGTGTTTCCCAGTACTGGGTTACAGCTGGAAGGGTATCCGCTGGGTAAAACATATGCTGAATAAGTTGGCGGTTCATTCAGAAGGAAAATCCAATTATTCCAGAGCCTATTTACCAGTATCACTGTGTGAAAGGGGCTGCTGACCTGCCTAGTTAACCTAATTAACCTAGTTAAGCCCTTAAATGTCACTTTAAGCTGAGTACTAGTATCTTAAAAATATCTAGTGTTTATTATGTCTGTCATCATAACAAAGATAAAAGAAATCAGTTATTAGAAATGAGTTATTAAAACTATTATGTTTTAGAAATGTGTTTAAAAAAAATCTTCTCTCCATTAAACCGAAATTGGTGAATAGGCAGGGGTTAATATCTCAGCAGGCCTAATAATTCTGACTTTAACTGTATTTCATTATAGGTCATTCATAAATTAAAGAGCCCCTATTAGGTATTAAAAAAGGGTCATATTTTGGTTTTGGGGTCTTCAACAAGAGACTGATCTGCATGCAAGGTCAAAAAACACTTTCATTTTCTTATAATATCCATTTATTTTTAACTAATTATCCCAGCGACTCCCATATGATTCGTTCAGCGATTCATTTGTTCCCAAACCCCTCCTTAGCGCGAAAATAACAGTGGTGTAAAGTACTTGAGTAAATGGACTTCGTTACTTTACTTAAGTATTTTTTGGCTACTTTGTACTTGTTCTGAGTATCAAAAATATAAGCAACTTTTACTCTTTACTTGACTACATTTTAGATTGAATATATGTACTCTTTACTCCACTACATTTGAACGGACGCTTACTGTTACTCATTACATTGTGATTGTGCGCGACAAGTCGGCATCTTTATCTACCACGGCTAATTTGTTGGGCGGATGAGGCGATATCGCCATCTGCAGGATGCTGAAGGTACTGTATGCTATTTATGGGCTAAATCACGTAAATGTGAATTAGCAGCTTGCCTAATACCAGGTGTTTAATTGGCGACATGGCTGCAGCCAGTGTTGAAGTTGAAGCCGGCACATCAAGCAGTGCCAGCACTAATGATCATCTATGGCCTTATCTGAAAGAAATGTTTTCATTTGCCGATATACAGAATGGCTCTTACAGGATGCAGTGTCTAGTAGTGATGTGTCGTTCGCGAACGAGTCGGCTCTAAGAGCCGATTCTTTGTAGCGAACGAGAAGAGCCGACTCCCGTCGGGGAGAGCCGAATCTTCCGTAAGGGGCGGGGCTTCATTTGGGAACAACCATGCGGCTAATCACATGGGAGGACCCACTAGGATCGTACCACGACGATCACTCGCGCTAACAGCTGATGTGATGCGCACGACTGTTTAAAACGCGTGCACGCTCTTGTTTCCTTTCGTGAAGCAACCGTGTCTGGAAACGCAACTTTAATCGGTTCTCTTTCAAATAGACTAGACAAAAAGTGATGAACATGCACCCACAGTCTTGCTGCTTTCAAGAGCTCAACATTAGTCTTTTTGTAAGCAGCACCGGTTGCTTTCACTTTGAACAGATTCTTATGACACATGGTGTTTTTCACCTGCTTTCATTTGCTTACGGTTTTATTTGCTTTTATTTTTGTTAATATGGTTTAAATTTTTTTTTTTTACAATATTGCTTTAATGGGAGATTAACTCTCCATTTACGTATGTGTAGTAACTGGTGATCCGAGAGACCTTTAGTCAGGACAGATTACTGTGTATAGTTTTAGATACATGACAACAATTATTTTTTTTTAAATCAATTGCTTTTCTTTGTTTTTAAAGAAATGTTTTGTTAAATAAAATTATAGTATACAGCTATATTTTGCTTGTTTTGACACATTAAAACACATTTGTGGCTAAGAAATAATTATTGTTTGGTGTGGTCAGAGATAAATTTGGTAAACCCTTAAAAGTCATGTGAAATAAAAACTAATTGCAATATAACACTATGAAACCATGACCCATTTGCTCATGCTCATTGAGCAAGCTCATACACGAAACACAAAAAGTGAAATTCATGACGAGGCATGGGGACATAACACAAAATTTAAATCAAGTATTTTAGCATGTCAAAGTCAAGTTTATGCATATAAAATCTATTTTCCCAACAACAAAATTATGGCTAGTGAAAATGCAGAGTGGCTAGTAACCTTGGAAAACTACTAGCCACAGTGGCCGGTGATCAAACAAGTTAATGTCAAGCCCTGGTTGTGTTCAATTGTTCAATTAAAGTTTTATTAAAATGTTAAATAATAGTAACTGTGTATTTTTTTATGGAAAATAAGGAATTAAAAAGTTGCTTACCAATACACAAAACATTCACAATTGATAAATTGGGCTAAAATAGAAGGCTAAGAGTGATACTAAATAAAGAGCCATTTGGGAGCCGTAAGAGCCGGCTCTTTTAAGGGAGCCGAGCCAAAAGAGCCGAATCTTTGAAAAGAGCCGAACTTCCCATCACTAGTGTCTAGTTTGTTTGCAACGAACAACGAAAATAAGTGCTTTTAAAAATTTATCATCAAATTTTAAAAAACACATTGAGGTAAGAGTCTATATAATGTGAATTTAGTCAAATTATGTCTGACTTTACAATGGTATTGTAAGTATAATATTACCAAAAATTAATACAGTTACTGATATGGCAAAACCCACTGCGACATGACTATATTTTAGCTTTTTTTTTTTTTTTTTTTTTTTGTGCAATGTGAATAAATGTATCACTAAAATTATACATTTTGCATCAAGTGCATTTAGCTGTGAGTTTGTGTTTTATTACATTCAGTATGAGTAAAATACTTAAGTTCTTTTAAAATCGGATACTTTAATACTTTTACTCAAGTCTTATTTGAATTGGTGACTTGTAACTTGTAATGGAGTCATTTCTACAGTAAGGTATCTGTACTTTTACTCAAGTATGGTTTTCAGGTACTCTTTACACCTCTGGAAAATAATAATGCATAACAGGGGCTCTTTAAGTGCACATAAAATCATGAGCAAGTTGTTTGCATGCATGAAAAAAAATCAGTCAAATTCCTCCCCCACAGCATATAGGTCTTAAATAAACAGTTTACATCATGGAAATGATTCTTTAGGGTCATTTTTCTGCGGTGGCTCATCAAACAGGAAGGACTTACGCCCAGCCAATAATTACCAGCTAAAAGTACTTCCTGGGAAAAGACATGAGCGGCGTTTGATATTTCCTTTTACAGGCAGCCGCGGGTGAGGCTCACAGGCTGGTGGAGCGAGGCCTACACAAACAGATCTTATCGCCACCGGCACACACTCTTTCATCAGGATGTTGCGGCCGCATTTATACTAACTAGCCAGTTTCAGCAATTTTTTATTGGTCTGGATCTTCTGAAGAATGTTTGCGGGTTCCTGCAACCACAATAAAGGGGTGCAGTAAATATGTGGAATTAGCCAAAATGTGACACGTGTAATGTTTGCTCGCCTAAAGCACAACGTAGTAAAGCGCACAATGGAATGGCTTTTGTTTTCTCTTCGACAACACTGCAGAAATGCTTTTCTTACTTTGATTTTTGTCTTGTTTCTAGTGTGGATATCTGAAAAGCTAAATTGTCCATAGTGTATGAGTGTGTGTGTGAATGAGTGTGTATGGGTTCCCAGTACTGGGTAGCAGCTGGAAGGGCATCCACTGTGTAAAACATATGCTGGACAAGTTGGCAGTTCATTCCACTGTGGTGATCCCTGATGAATAAAGGGACTAAGCGAAGGAAAAAGAATGAATGAATGAATGAATGAAATTGGCCGTAGTGTATGAGTGTGTGTGAATGATGTATTTGTGTTTGAATAATTGTTTTTAAGAGTGGATTATACTGTATGAAATCAATGATTCAAATCATATCATATCCATTCAATAAGTCATTTGCAAAATGCGTTATTTATGAGTTATCAATTACGTATATAGTCACCGGCCACTTTATTAGAAACACCTTACTAGTACCGGGTTGGACCCTCTTTTGCCTTCAGAACTGCCTTAATCCTTCATGGCATATATTCAACAAGATACTGGAAATATTCCTTAGAGATTTTGCTCCATATTGACATGATAGCATCGCACATGATGTAAATCTCCTGTTCCACCACATCCCAAAGGTGCTCTATTGGATTGAGATCTGCTGACTGTGGAGGCCATTTGAGTACAGTGAGCTCATTGTCATGTTCAAGAAACCAGTCTGAGATGATTCGCGCTTTATGACTTGGTGCCTTATTCTGGTGGAAGTAGCCATGAGAAGATGGGTACACTGTGGTCATAAAGGGATGGACATGGTCAGCAACAATACTCAGGTAGGCTGTGGCGTTGACACAATGCTTAATTGGGACTAATGGGCCCATAAATGTGCCAAGAAAATATCCCCCACACTATTACACCACCACCATCAGCCTGAACCATTGATACAAGGCAGGACTGATCCATGCTTTCGTGTTGTTAATGCCAAATTCTGACCCTACCATCCGAATGTGGCAACAGAAATTGAGACTCATCAGACCAGGCAACGTTTCTCCAATCTTCTATTGTCCAGTTGTGGTGAGCCTGTGTGAATTGTAGCCTCAGTTTCCTGTTCTTAGCTGACAGGAGTGGCACCCGGAGTGGTCTTCTCCTGCTGTAGCCCATCCGCCTCAAGGTTGGATGTGTTGTGTGTTCAGAGATGCTCTTCTGCAGACCTCGGTTGTAACGAGTGCTTATTTGAGTTACTGTTGCCTTTCTATCAGCTGGAACTAGTCTGGCCATTCTCCTCTGACCTCTGACATCAACAAGGCTTTTGCGCCCACAGAACTGCCGCTCACTGGATATTTTCTCTTTTTCATACCATTCTCTGTAAACCCTAGAGATGATTGTGCGTGAAAATCCCAGTAGATCAGCAGTTTCTGAAATACTCAGACCAGCCCGTCTGGCACCAACAAACATGCCACATTCAAAGTCACTTAATTCACCTTTCTTCCCCATTCTGATGCTCGGTTTCAACTGCAGCAGATCGTCTTGACCATGTCTACGTGCCTAAATGCATTGAGTTGCTGCCATTTGATTGGCTGATTAGACGTGCAATTGAACAATAAAGTGGCAGGTGAGTGTGAGTATATATATATATATATGTTTAGCATATACTGTATGAGTACACCTCTCACAAATCTCTCATTTAAATGCTTTACAATATTACATTAGTGCATATCTATTAGATTAGTGTTACTAAAGCCGAATCTGGACTTAATCTAACAAAATAACTTACAATAATGATATATATCTTATATATATATATATATATATACTGTATATTTATAAGTGCATTATCTTAAAAATATTTTTATGACCAGTCAGAAACTCTACATGAGTCTACAAATAATATAAAGAAAACTTTCCAAAAACAGGATTACAAATAAAACCTTTACAAACAATAAAACCTGCAGGAAAATGTGTTAAAACGTACAAAAAATATATATTAAAAATCTTATTTTTTTTTTACTGTTTTACTATCTGAAGCTCTACAAGAAACATGACAATTTCCCACTTTGCATACAGTCAAAATATGTGATTGAGAGTTTCCATATTTCGTGATTCACAAGTGTTTTCTGTTTATTTGTGGTTGTGAATTGCATTATGGGATGTTGATCTCTGCTCTGTCGACTTTTGATGTTGGAACTCTCCAGTTTAACAAAGTGTCTTTTATTTACATTTTAGGAGTTTGAGATGATATATAGAGAAATAAGTCTGTAAAATAACAGAAAATGTACTGGCAGCCAGGGGCGTCGCACGTGCCCCAGTAAAAATCACCAGTGCCCCAGGACATGCTTTGAGATATGATTTACTTCATATGCAAGTGTGTATTAAAAGGGGGAATCCCGAAACAAAGACGTTATTCTCTATGTGCAACCGAAACAATGCTGGTGAAAGCAGTGTAGTTTAATCAAAAAGCAAACTGCAGAAAACCACACCAGGGCCGCGCGCCTCACACACCGCTCCTGCTGGACCCGCGCTGCTCTTCTCCCGGTGCGAGTCCCGGTTGTTAACATGCATGCCGAAATAAATACCCGCTGCTCACGCGCCGCTCATATGTTGTGAAACCGGCATTAACAGTCTTTTATGTGGAGGTGACGGCACGCAGTGAGTTTTGCAATTCGACAAAACTAAAGTTTAAACAATATGATGGTGATCATAGTAAGCATGCCTCCTGATAGATTTATTTGTATGAAGCACAAAGTAGTGATGCAGTCAGGGAGGTAAAACTTAATAAACCTAATTCTCTGCCATGTGTCAAGTCTAAAACAACGGACAACAACTTTTTTGTATTCTATAGAATTGTCTATAGAATTTCATTCAAATGAAATTATTATTCATGCAAAAGATTTTTTTATGATCTTAGCATATCACTCCATTGTGTCTTTACATTATTTTCCAGTTACATTTAGGATTAATTAATTAGAATAATAATTGTATAATAACAATAATAATTTATATATATATATATCAGTGTTTCTTCTAGGATTTTTTCCAGCAGTGGCGGCAGGACTTTTTTTACACAGATCTGCCAACTATTTCAAAGACAAATATTACACGCAGTATTACAAGTAGAGATAGCATTCATGTAATACGAGCATGCGAATCTCTTTGCTTGCGCGCCGATTTCCTCTGTTCGAGCACAGAACTTCTTGCACGCACTCAAATTTACACGTTCAAGTGCAGATCTTCTTGTGCGCTCTCCAGTAAGCGCTGCTGAAGCGCGATTTAGTGTGTTTTTGTGCGTTTTCCGACATTTACGCGTCCTGAAGTAAAGTGAAACGGCTATAGACTCCAGCAAGATAAAGTCATTGTATGCAGAGCCATTGACCTTTATCAATAAAGTATACTTATGGAAACTGTGTTCATCTTAACTGAAAGCTACGCGGTGTTTGCTAGACTCACGCACCTGTCAGTCAGTCTGTCAGAGAGTCAGTCAGCATGTCACCTTGAACAAAAAGCGCACAGCACTACTACGGTTACAGAAAAGTTTGCGCGGTTTACCTCTAATATGTTTTGGTGCGATTATAATCCGCTATAAAAAACACGACTAAATGTTTTAAATAAGAAGCTGTAATTAATGTAGCCGTGGCGGGATGAATTTTGGCGTCGCGGATGGATGAATGTAGCGGAAACCTTGTGTATATATATATATATATATATATATATATATATATATATATATATATATATATATATATATATATATATATATATATATATATATATATATATATATATATATAAATTTTAAGGGTGGGGGGCATGCCCCAGTAGGGCTTTATGTCTAGCAACGCCTCTGCTGGCAGCTTATTACAAGGTTTTTGTAGCATAATATACAACACCAACCCAAACAATATAACACTTTAGCCTAATAAAAATGTTCATAAAAGTCACTTTTTCAAAATTTTCGAAGTTATTGGAAGAAAGATCAAGATAATAATGCAATTCAAAAGCGTAAATAAACAGGAAAAAATAAAAACATGAACCCCAAAGTATGAAAACTGCTAACTGACAGATATTTGTTACAGCACAGGTTGTTTTTATTGGATAAAACCTTAACGAACAAGTAAAATTCCAGTGAGAAAAAATGAAAATGAGAAAAAGCCTATATAGTCTACTAATCAGTGGAGCACAAAGCCTGCACCTTCACCCATCCAGTAGAGCCAGAGCATTTTTTCCCTCTATGAAACATGGCATCTCATAATCCGGTTTCGCTCATGGAGAGCAGTAAATTAAAGTGTGGGATGGAGACGGCTTGTGTGGTAGACGCTCTCTTTCTTTTTATTGCCCATCGAGAAGGCCGGAGCGTGACTGGCAGGTGTGATAAGTCCGCGTACCGGGGGCATGTGAAACACCCTATCTAGTGGACCAACAGCTGACAGCCTGACAAAAGCGTCCAGCCCCGGAGGACACCAGATGCAGACAATAGCAGCCCAAACCGCTCCTTTAAACCGCTGACAAGATACCGTAATGGGAAGGTAATCATCGAAGAAAAGCGCCATCAAATATTCAAAAGCTGCCGCGGCATGGGGTTGATTAAATATCCAGTCCTCTGTTCCGCTGTCATGCTCGGCTTTGACTTCGCTCTGTTGTCAAGCTCGAAGGCATGCGAGGCTTTCCCACCTCCCGCTTCGACCCCTACACACTTAAAAAAATGACTTTTGCTGCTTGTTCGAACTACTTACTTAAAACAAGCTGAAACAACACAATTCTTAAGGTTTTTTCGGGGGGGACAACTTAATTGTTTTGTTCAATCAACTTAAATTTGTATAAACAATTAAGTTAAAATGTATTTGTGTTGGGACAACATGAAGCAATTGTGTGGAACCCAGCCATTTTTACAGTGTACACTCAAAAAAATAAATAAAATAAAAAAATTTGCTCCTTGTTCAAACAATTCTTACATTTTTTGGGGCACAGCCTATCCCAGCAGACACACAACATCATAAGACGTTAATATTAGGTTAGTTTTAGGTCACCAGCATCTAATGACGTTATTTTGACTTCCAATAACAACGTGAAATGACATTGATATTGTGTTTTGTTGTTTGATTTTGAAAGTGAACAAAATCCAACGTTGCGCCGACATCTTAAACCAGAGCAATTCAATTGGCGGCCCGCGGGCCAAACCCGGCCCCCGAGGCAATTTGTTCTGGCCCTCCAAATAGTGTGACCAAGACATCAAGAATAAATTTAGTAAAGTCAAAAAACGGGCGCTATAGTTATGAAGTGACGTGCGTCTGTTCAATACAGCACGAGCTGCGCAGAGCGTGAGTCACCTGACAGTGGCGAGAGCAGCCGAATACATTTGAATACGTTTGTAGAAAAGGTCTTTTGTACAATGCACTGATGTCGTTATTAGGGATGAAACGATTAACCGATTTCACTATTAACTGCGCTTTAATTCGTCATGGTTAATTAATCGTAAAGGCTTCTCTAAGCCGCATTTCTGCATTTCTGTTCTGCCGCACGAAACGAAACTGCTGAACAAAGTTACGCCAAGTTGCCAACTGTGCGCTAGTTTAAAGTTCCGAGCTTGTCCACCGAAGCTAATACGCACGCACACTGTAATAACTATAGCCGCGGGCCGTTCCCATATCACGTCTTTCCCGTGCGCAAGTTTGTTATGTCGTAAGAATATATGCCAATATGCGGGCGCAAGCGGAGCAATGCGCTCGCGGCTGTCTGGGCGCACGCAGTAGAAAACATCTCATGCTGTAGCGGTGAGAGTTGTGCTTAGCTTTCAGAGCAATGTAAACAAAAGATATGTTAGACGAACTATTATTAAAATGATTATGTATGCATGAACGCAGATGATAACAACAGTTAATCTAAATACTGGCGCCGACCTTCATAATTATTATTATATTATTTTCTCCCGTTCCTCTCTATAAACACACACATAATTAAATTGTGTAGCCCTATAAGCACAGAAAAACCTACAGCATAAAAACTATTACTAATGAAAATGCCTTTTAAAGGATTTTAATATTAGTTAGGGATGTCCAGATCTAAATCTAGCTAATATAAAGCTTAAATTTACATTAGACGTGATAACTGTGAAACACTGATTATTCTTCACACTATATAATCGTACAACCAAAATCTATAATTGTTGCGTCCATAATTGTTATGCAGTTCAAAACATGACATATGAACGTATCTGAATGTAGAAGAAGCCTGCTTAAGCAATACACTGATTTTGTTGTGCTGTGAAATACAACATTTGAATGTTTGTTAAAAAAAAACTTATTGTACAATGCAGTGATATTATATAGTTTCAAAATACAATATATTAACATTTTAATGTAGACAAATACAACGTGGGTGTCTAAAGGAGCAAAAATACATAATTGGCTCTTAAATGCAGTTGTGTCATCATTTATATTGCAAGTCATGTCTCTCCGGCCCTTTGTTTGGGATGCTTTTCATGAACTGGCCCCCGTGACAAACTAATTGAATAGCCCTGTCTTAAACCAATGTTAAATACTGACACTGACATTTATTCATCAGGTATGGCAACCAAAATCCAACGTCTGGATGTCATACTGGTAACGTTCACACAACCTCAAGCTGTAACATCATTAGACGTTGATATTTTGTTGTATTTAGGTTGCGTTGGAAAAAAGTAATATGTAGGGGTGTCAAAATTAATTGTTTCTTTGGTGCACCGCGATGCAGATGGTGACAATTTGATATTGGTTCAGTAATAGATCATAACCGGTTATTACGCACTGACGTCATTTATCCCCTATGCACGATGTCGCGGTAGAATACTATGGCGAAGGAGGCGAGGGCGAGTAAATAAACCACTCTCCAGCGCTCCTACTACTTAAAAAAGCAGATAATTGTGCCCAATTCACTGCTTGTGAGTGTGATGGACAGTCTTTCACTGACCCTGAGGAATGGTACAGCATGAGCCGCTATTTCACTACTAGGGAGAAATGCTGTAAAACTCCATCTCTGTCTAAAACATTAACAAAGAGTGTTTTCTTTGAGCAGGTAAAATTAAAGGTACAGTTCATATATCTGACTGCTTGTATTAAAGGATAAATTTGTATTACAAATAATATATAACTATATTTATAGATTTTAATAAAAAAAAAATTATTGTCTTGTGAAGAAAAAATAAAATTATTTATGGAAACCGAGATATCGAATTGAAACAAATCGATGGCATGATAATCGTAAACGAACCGAACCGTGAGACCAGTGTAGGTTCACACCCATAGCCGGCCCTCCCTATAAGCGAACTAAGCGGCTGTTTAGGGCCCCGCCGCCACTAGGGGGCCCCCACAACCCGGTGGTGGAGCAAGCCATTTCGATGCTGAAATAATTTTTATTTGCATTTTACAAATTACCTTCATTGACAGTGCTTTAGTGCTTAAATATTTATACATTTTCAGTAAAAATAAAATAAATAAATCAATCAATTAATCCCAATTTTATTCAAGTTGAAATTGTTTTCGTGTAAACGTCATGTGATCAACAGGAAGCTCGCAGCATCTCATTTCTTACATGTTCTGTGTTCTCGCGGTTCAAGTTTGTTCTTCCAAGGTAACCTGCAAGACCGACCGGTCGCCACAAGAACGCAAATCCGTGCACAGACACAGCCATGGCCTTTGCTTCATTGCCTGCCATGTTATATACCTGATTTATTTTGGATATTGGACCGCGAAAATTAAACAAAACTAACGCTATCCTTCAGGCGTAGATAAACTCAGGGGAAAATGATATCATAAATCTATATGATATAATGAAATCATAATCTAGTAGCACATTTATAGGGAAGGGAATAATACTGTGTTTGAGTATTAACATTAACCCCGTATTTGTTGCTTTCTTTTTTCTTATGTTATTTATATGAATATTTTTCATATTTACTTTGCTTATTGATTTTATTATTTATGGATCAATTTTTGAATTAATGTTAATTGTTTTGTTGTTGTTGTTTTTTTGAGTTTTTAATGAGCCCAGAATGTATATTTTATTACAAAGTAATGCGTTTTCACTTTTGGCTAATTATTGTTCAGTGTCGTTTCATTGCAGAGTTTTTGTTTTTGGAATTAATAATAAAAAAAACTAAACCTAGAATCTTTAGCTATAGAATCTTCAATCTGTTTGCTAAATTAATAAAATATGTTTTAAACACACCAGAAGGACGCAAAGTAGGAATCACTGGTCCTTTTATTAAAGATGGTTTAATTCTTCATTTTTGAAGCTGCTAGTAGACAGAAACAGTGCTGTTTTAAAATGTACAAATCAGTCAGAGAGTTATTAATTAGAAGAAATTAAGCTTTACTTTTCTGTTTCATTGATTGTTTTTAATAAGCAATATAATCATTGTGGGCCGGTTTGCAATGGCAATACTCCACTATTTAGAGCAAAGGTAGGGCCCCAAAATTATTCTGCTTAGGGCCCCCAAATGTACAGGGCCGGCCCTGTTCACACCACTAGTAATATGCAACGTCTGTCAGAAGTTTGACATTGATGTCGTCCTGACGAAGGGTTCTGACGTCAACCCGATTTTCATTTCCAAACAATATGCAACATTCCACATCATTGGGGTCAATCTGATGTCATGTTGACGTCCTGTGCCTCCTGGGATAGTTTTATGTTCAACCAAGTTACATTTTTAAAAAACGATTAAGTTAACGTAATTGATTTGTGTTGGGGCATGAAGAAACTTTGTGGAACTCAGCATTTTTTACCCAGCATATTTTACAAACTTGAAGGAGTTCATATTATTCATATTATGCAGTCCGAATAAACCAAAAGGAGTTTGAATGTGTTCATCAACCAGATTAAAGTTTTTTAGACCTTCTAAAACAATATCAAAATGATATTTTCTCTGGCCTGAATTTGTTTGTTAGCTTATTATTATTATTCATTCATTCATTTTCTATTCGGCTTAGTCCCTTTATTAATCCGGGGTCGCCACAGCGGAATGAATCGCCAACTTATCCAGCACAGTTTTACGTATTTAACTTACCCAATTCACCTGTACTGCATGTCTTTGGACTGTGGGGGAAACCGGAGCACCTGGAGGAAACCCACGCGAACACAGGGAGAACATGCAAACTCCACACAGAAACGCCAACTGACCCAGCAAAGGCTCGAACCAGCGACCTTTTTGCTGTGAGGCGACAGCACTACCTACTGCACCACCCTATTATTATTATTATTATTATTATTAGCTGGCAGCTAGCTCTCTGCAACAATTATTATTATTATTTTGACTAAGGGTATTTTTGCTTCATCCACTAAAGCACCCCATATAGCATATCTGACTTTAATTTATTATTTTTTTTTTAATGTACCTGATTAATATTTTGGATGAGCATAGCTAAAAGAAGGCTTTTTAGAAATTTCAATAACTAAATTAAAGATTTTACTAACTTTCATAAGTTTTCCAAAATACGTTTCCTTATTTTATATTTCCAAATCTACACTCAAAAAATTACTCTTGCTGCTTGTTCAAACTACTTATGTAAAATGAGTTGAAACTACACAATTCTAATGTTTTTTGTTTTGGTATATTCGGGGTATGTTCAATCCACTTAAATTTGCAAAAACAATTAAGGTAACATAAACATTTTGTATTGGGACAACATGAAGGAATTGTGTGGAGGATAGCACAGTGTACACTCAAAAAAGTTATTTTGCTCCATGTTCAAACTGCTTCTTAAAAATGAGCTGAAACAACACAATTATTGAACTTTTTTTGGGACAACATCGTTTCATGTTCAATCTACTTATATTTGTTAAGTTAACTTAGGGCTGGACGATATGGCAAAAATTTATATCACGATATATTTCTTAATTTCGGACGATACGATATAATTCCGATATTGATATGAATAATATTAAAAAGACAGGAGAAAAAAACTGCCAATAGCGCACACAATGAATGTCTGTAGCTACAAATGACTACATGTGAATTTGTAAAGTCTATAATACCTCCAGGCTCTTATAACTTGTTAAAAAAAATAAAAACAGTTCCAAAAAAAATAAATTAATGTTCACTTTTTATTTGTATTTAGCCTTTACAAGCAATAAATGTGAAATAAACTATCAAATAAATAAAACTCTCAGACTTAGCTTATTTATATACTGTATATAGAATGGGCATAAATTAATTTTTTTAATCTAGATTAATTTCGATAATGGCTCATTTGAATTCTGCCGAAGACATTCAGAATATGTGTGCTACCAAAATAATAAGTCTTTGAGAACAAAATAATAAGTCTTTGAGAACATTTTGTGTGCTACCAAAATAATAAGTCTTTGTGCCAGGTGACACATTAGACCAGGGGCTCATCTCCTGTTTCCAAAATGCATCACAAACTGCTTGAAAAACTGTTCTACTATGATAATTGGTGATGAAAATAAATGATGTTCAATAAGATGTACTTGTGTTTACTCACTGCTTATTCAGTTAAACATGAATGTTGAACTGTAGGCCTACATAAGCTCCAAACAGCGATTTCATACTTGCTTTTAATGTACGCACATACAGAAAATGCTGCTTCGCAAAGGCAAGTTCACAGAGCCCTGACAATGTCAAACATTGAGTATGTTTACATGGGCAACAATACTTTAATACGATTTTAATATGATTAAAACAATACTCTGATTAAGAGTCTACTATGTAAACAGCGATTTTTGATTACCTTAAAGCAACTAAAGTCATAACTGAACTAAACAGAAAAGGAATTAATACGTGGAGTATGCAGATATTAGTGGCAATACTGACAAACTATTACCATCATGTAGGACTTTCGCCAGATTTTCCGACAAGATCCACACAGGCGGCTGTCACTAAAGGACCGCGCGCACACACACACACCGCGAAATGCGGAAATTTTTCTTTCCATTCGACGTGCGTTATTAAATTCCATAACACTCTCACCAGTCCTTACTCATTATTTGAGTCTAATACCCCAGTTTGTCGCGACGCATGAAGGAAATGTTTATGAGTTAAAGTGAAACTGCCGAGTCAGGCATCTTGCTGATCTGATTCAGAAGGGCACTCTTTAGACGGCTCACCGGCCAGGTATACATCCGCGCTAAAATACCAAGGTGAAAGTCATCATAGCTTTCATTAGCTTGCGTAGAATAGACCCAGCTCCCAATCCAACTTTGAGAATAAATTAATTCTATTTTTTTTATTATCGCGAGATAAATTTGCACAATTTGCAGAGCACCGAAACTATAAGTTTATCGGAACCACTTTCAATCCCACTGCATTAGTCTTTCTTCTCTTGTCTGTGATGTACGTCATCACGCAGGTGACATCACGTTCTTTCTGATGGCTGAGCACTGAAAGTCATTCAGTGACAAGTGATAAAATGTATAAGACCTTATGTATATAATAAAATATATACTGTATATGCAAATTTATATCGAAATACCGGAAATGGGTTCAAAACTCATATCACCGTTATTGAAAAAAAATCTATTGTGATATATATTGTTATCGAATTATTGTCCAGCCCTAAGTTAACTTCATCGATTAATGTTGGGACAACATGATGGACTATGTAGAGCCCTGCCTTTTTTACAGTGTTTGCCTTATCCATTTATTCATTCTTTTTCCTTCGAATTAGTCCCTTATATAGCAGAAGTCACCACAGTGTTTTACGCAGAGGATGCCCTTCCAGCTGCAACCAAGTACTGGGAAACACCCATACTTTACACACACACTCATATACTATGGCCAATTTACTTTATCTAATTCACCTATAGCGCATGTGTTTGGACTGTGGGGGAAACCCACGTTAACACGGTGAGAACATGCAAACTCCACACAGAAATGCCAATTGGCCCAGCTGGGACTCGAAACAGCGACCTTCTTGCTGTGAGGTGACAGTGCCGCCCTTGCCTTATCCAGTCAGGCAGAAAGCTATTTTGTTTAGCAAAAATGCTAATGTTTTCTATTCTTTACGTCTCATTAATGTACTAACTTCCATATGCAAACATTAAGTGCCTAGAAAAAAAAACAAAAAGTATTTCAGACATTTTTTCTACACAGTTACACACCTTTCAGCGAATGATTTTGGTTACTAACTCTACAAACCTCAAAAGTAATATATTAAAGTAAATATTTTTTTGGAGTGGCCACAAAAGTCGCAAGCATTTCATACGGTGAGGGGTCAAACACAGATGGCCACAGTACCTTCAATCCATGATTAAACTCAACGCTTTTGGCCCGCAAAGAAAACCACAACGCAGGTGCCCGCCATGCTTTATTAAGCTCAAATAGTTTCCAGACCTGTGCACAATTTGTTATCTGAAAATAGCACATTTCTGTAGTTATATCACAAATGTGTTACAGGTTGAAATAACATCAAAAAGGTTCAACCTCCAGTTCATTCAGAATGACGCATTTATGATCGCTTAGGATAAGTTTTTACATGTGTTGCGTGGTATTTTTCTTACCTGCAAACTTGAGGTGCATTAAGGCAGAATGAGCTGCAAATTATGAAACGTTCAAGATATCTCCTCTTCCGGGGTTCCCACACTTTTTGACCAACACATTTGACCATTATTTTTCTTGTTGGTGTGATTACTGGGTAAGGAATTTAAATACTGTATCAGGGCTCGAAATTAACCTTTATTCTTGGTAGCACCGGTGCTCCTAACTTAAAAAATGTAGGCGCACCAGACAAAATTTAGTTGCACCCACCAAAAATTACGAGCACCGTTACTACACGTTTTATATTGACAGATTCTATTATATATTAACACTCTAATCACAGCTAACAAATAAACAAAAATCTGCACGCGCTTACCGGCCCTGCACACACTGCTTGACGTGAATGAGATGAGCTGAATTAACATTAAAGGTGCTGTATGTAAGTTTTTGACTGTTCTAAAGCATAAAAATACCATAATATGTTTGCAGATATTTAAGAAACATCCCGAGTGAACATACTTGTTTAACTGAAAAACAATGCTGAAGTCAGATATTCTGCTTTGAAAATGGTTTTTCCGTGCCGGAACGCTGTCTTTGTTTAGGTCAAGTTAACCTGCAGAATGCCAGTTTAGCCAATTATATTTCAGCACTCCGGGTTGCCTTGTTGGAAAACAGCGTATTTCATTCATTCATTTAGAAAGACTCTGAAAGCATGCGCCCGTGACCGAAATGGACAGTATCAGACGTCGAAATGAGACAGATTCAGTTCCACATGAGGTTATTAATTAGCAAATGATATAAATATTACGAACGTAAACATTAGGTGAGCAGGTTACATTGTACTTTTGTGTCCTAACAACACGCAAACAGCAGTTTGACTGTTTGCACCAGACAAAACACAACAGAAATGTAAATACAGCCTTTCAGAAGCACAGAATATGCACTCACTCACGAAACGGTAAGGTTTAGAATCCATTCAAACTCACATCGTTAGCATTTAGCACTGAATAAAACACACGAGGCTTACCTGAGGTGCAATAGAATAGAAATAGAAGCCGTTTCTAATATCTCAATTCGAGGTGTTGGTTAGAACTAAAACTCCTTTTAATATGGAAAATATTCCCTCTGTCGCGTGTCGTTGATTTTATTTAGAACACGGTTTAAATCACTCGCTCCTGTACTCAATCTGGCATCCCACGCGTGCGTTTATTTTGATCTAGGAGTGCAATACCTAGTTCAACCACTGGGTGTCAAACTTACATACTGCACCTTTAATAACTGTGCTGTTCTCACGGGTGCTGTCTGATATTGCACAGATGATATTGACATATAACTTATTATTTGCATACGTCATCTTAATAGCAATAACGGTCTTTTCATGAGCTGCAATATTAGTTTCATCTCAGTGAATGCATGCTCTTTAGCGATGGTGAACGCGGTGTCAGTCGCACGATTAAATAAAGGATTAAATACATTAGAACATCTCGTGCTTAAAATGCAAACACGGTTACCTGAAAACTCCGTCCCACCGGCTTAACGGTGAATGCTTTAGTCATTTTCATAGCAGACTTTAAACACTGGAAGTCTTTTATCCACTCTTCGAAAAGTGTAAATGCTGGATTGACTTTCAGCACATGATCACTAATCAGATGTGCCATTATTTGTAACTTTAAGCGGTTCCCAAAACTAAATATACCAGTGTTGTTTTCTTTCTCTCGGATCCAGACCTTTACATTTTCGCGGCTGTAGCTCTCTGTCATCGGAACTGAGTGATTGACAGCTGATATTAACCAATCCATTCGCGTTCTGTTCTAGCGCAGTGGGTCAATAAGAAGAGCTTGAAGGCAGGGCAAGCATTGCGGGCTTTGTTTACTGCAGCAAGTTGAAATGGCTACTGTTTTAAACTATTCCTGAGCGCTGTGTTTGGTGTTTTTAGGTGCAAAGATGCTTAATGCATGAATGTCTCCTAATTCCGCGCATGTGGTAAACATTTTGCTGTGAAAACCGGTCCCACGACATCAATTTTATGCACTCGCACAAATGCTCCCAAATATATTTTGAGGTCGCATAGATAAAATTTCGGGCGCATATGTGACCAAAACGGTCGCAATTTCGAGCCCTGTGTATATATAACACATGCACATAAATCCGCAACATGCATCTAATTAAAGTTATACGCTGTAAAAAAAATATCTGTCGATTAGCAGTTTTTCATATTTTGTGATTCATGATTTTATTTTTATTTAGAGATAAGTTTCATGATTAATTTATGACCGTGAATAATGTATTATTACACTGATCCTGCTGTTTGGCTGATTGCTTTTTTAGAAGATGAATAAAGCAGAATGTTCTCTCACCTGTCCCAAAATGTTTTTTTTCTTTTGCTAAATTTCCCTATATTTAACAGGAAAGATTTCTGAAATAGGCTTTGGCTGCTTTCTCTTCAAAATCCATCTTGTGTGCCCTTCAACTGGCGTTTCATAAGTTTCAGCTTTGTTACTGTTTTATTTCATGTGTAGACTTGTATGGATTATTGTGTGTTTAATAATCGTAACGTTATTCTATTTAAAGCAGCGATTGCGATCTTTTTGTTAGATCAATTCCATGAGATCAATTTGCCTAACCTAATACTTTGATTCAAAGTATTAATAAAATGATTTGTTTACTTTAGATGTTAAAAAATATTTGTTAAATGGATTTTTATAAAAACAGCATCAGGTGTGACTGGGAATGTCTTCCTGTTGATTGATGAAATCACATCTTAATATTAGCAGGTATAAACAGCACACACATGCTCTCTCTCTCTTTCTCTCTCTCTCACTCTCCGTCTGTCACAGCTGATTCAGTGTTTATTCATCTAATATGTAAAAACTGACAAAAATTCGGACAACTATTGCGTTGCATAGAGCATAACTATTGTAAACTTACACCTACCTTGACAAATGACCATGGAATAAGCAGGATGATCAACGGCTTGCCTTGTGTCGCCTTCGCTGCTCGTCATGTGGTCCTTCACCTCCACGTTGTGCATTAAAATCCTTTAACGTACGGCAAGCCGTTGATTATCCCTTACTTATTTTACCAGCTATGTCCAGCTTAAACCAGGTCAAGCTAGTTTTAGCTGGTCGACCAGCCTGGTTTCAGTGGGGTTTTGGCCATTTCCAGGCTGGTTTCAGCCATTTCCAGCCTGCACTTAGCTGGTCAGGCTGGGAAATGACCAGCTAAAACCAGCTTGACCTGGTTTAAGCTGGACATACCTTGTTTTGGCTGGGCTCCCACAAACACTATAGAATACACAAGACATGTCTTTTTAAATGGGGAAAAGTGTAACTGTTAGAGATGCCACAATTCTCAATACAATATTGAACCCTTTGGTACGACATCCATGGTTCAATACGCGCTTGTGAATTGCGGTTTTTCCGGTTTTACGTTTAAATAATTTATGTGCGTTTTATTTCTCTCCGAATTGACTGTTTGTGTGTGCCTGTAAGTCTATGAGCTGAAATGAGGAAACTCCTCCCCGCGAGTAAATATTCAATCACTATGCTCTAAAGTTAGGGGGCGCTCCACCATCATTCCACACTTTAATATGGTGAAGTGAGGAGAAGGCGAGGAAGCGCCAGTGTCTTTCAAATCCGCGGTGTTGGGACATTTCGGTTACACGTATAGACTAATCGAACGGAAACACTTCCAACATGACTGCACATCTGCGGCGCCATCACCCAGCAATATCACAGTCTGAAGGCAGAATAGCAGAGAAGGTAATAAAGACTTCCATAAAACAACAATCCCTCACTGAATCCTTCCAGCAGACATTTCCAACTGGTTCCGAAAGACATATAAAAATAACAAAGGCAGTGTTAAGTTTAATTAAGATGGTTTATTTATATTTACTGAAGTACAAATGTGTTTATTTGAAATTGTCAATTTATGTTCATTAAAGGTGCTGTATGTAAGTTTTTGACTGTTCTAAAGCATAAAAATACCATAATATGTTTGCAGATATTTAAGAAACATCCCAAGTGAACATACTTGTTTAACTGAAAAACAATGCTGAAGTCAGATATTCTGCTTTGAAAATGGTTTTTCCGTGCCGGAACGCTGTTTTTGTTTAGGTCAAGTTAACCTGCACAATGCCAGTTTAGCCAATTATAATTCAGCACTCCGGGTTGCCTTGTTGGAAAACAGCGTATTTCATTCATTCATTCAGAAAGGCTCTGAAAGCATGCGCCCATGACCGAAATGGACAGTATCAGACGTCGAAATGAGACAGATTCAGTTCCAAATGAGGTTATTAAGGTTTTAAATTGAGGTTAGGTTTTAATTTTTTTCTCTTTCTTACTGTTCCTATTGCCTAAGCATAGAATAACAATAAAAAAAAACACTTATGTGTTAAGCCATCAGAACCGAACCGAACCGAAAACCGTGTTAAAAAACCGAGGTATGTATTGAACCGTAAGCTAACTGTATTGTTGCATCCCTAGTAACTGTCAATATGGTGAATAAAACCCCGCCTACTGGTACAGGAACCAATCATCGATCGCTATAGACTGACGATACTCCGGGGGAGGGGCTCAAACCAGACGTGAGTTTCCGCAGATTTTGTGTAATTTGGATGTTTAGAAATGAAACTAAAGAGACAGCTGTAGTTTAATTTTATTGGTGATTCCTAATATGTAATGTAATTGTAAACTTGGCAAGCAGAATTTGATGTTTCCCCATTCAAACAGAATGCCCGAGCATTCTGCTCGAGAGGTGTTTCAAAGATGGCCGCCGAGTGAAATGACTTGCCTTAAAGGGACTTTGGCTCCCAGCCTGGCTTGGCTGGTCAAGCTGGTCATTTCCTGCCATGACCAGCTAAGACCAGGCTGGAAATGGCCCAAACCCCTCTAAAACCAGGCTGGTCGACCAGCTAAAACCAGCTAACCAGTTTAGTTCTGTTTTTCAGATCCATCAAGGATTGGTGCTTGTATTTACTTTCACAGGCAAATGGCAGCCAAAAGTCCAAATGTAACGCCGTACATCTATTTGTAAACACCTTGAAAATTACATTACATGTAATTTACAAATTGCACTCAATACAGTAGATTTCTACAACTATAAGGTACAAAATACAACAATACACCACAGTGTACTGTAGTAAAACTAAAAGATACTACAGTATACTGTATACATTTCAGTTTATCAGTTCATACTATGTAAGCTGAAGCAATAATTAACAAAGTGTCGTAAATACAGCAATATCTACAATACACTTCAAAAATATAGTATTTACAGTAAATTACTGTAGTATTTTTCATGTGTTTTATCATGTCCATCAAGGAATGTTGTCTGTAAACATGGATTTACTTTCACAGGCAAACGGACAGCCAAAACAAGTCCAAATGTAAAACCGTAAGTCTTTTTGTAAACACCTTAAGAATTACATGGCATCGCATTGCATATTTTCCCATCTTCCCATTTCTCAGCACAGCTGCGTTTCGATGACAGTTTACCAAACACTGGGCTGAAAGATGTGTGCATGTTCACTGTCCAACCCGACGCTATCAGCGCAATCGGCTTGTTAACAGGATGTTTATACATCTTTCATTTTTGCCAGCAAGAAATCCAGCCCGGCTCGGAGCTTGACCTAAAAACTAATTGAGCGGACGAAGCATGGTTGTTCTCACAGCGCAAGATGTGTTAGGAAGTCCAGGGTCAGCGGGTCAGGCTGACACATTGTCCACCCCGGTGTGAACATAAACATTTCAGAAAAGCCTTTTTGACCAAATTAACAGCTCTTATGAAAGCAGACGGAGATGTGTCTGCTTGGCCGGAGGTCTCTGGAGGAATTCGGCTGGACTTTAGCATGTGAGATGTTTGCTTGTGAAATCACTTCTGTTTTTTTTTTTTTTTTGGATTGACTCTCCACAGAAGCTGTTGCAACTGTTCGCAGCGCACGGCCAAAGGCTTTCTGTCATTGTTTTACAAGCTGACTAACAGTTCACTTATCTTGGGGAAAAAGAGTTGGAATCAGCAGCGCTTTAAGTCAACATCAAATCTAAACTGACCTCATTTGCTTCCCTAACGTACTTTTCTGGGCTTCTTGATGCTTTAGATATTGCAAAGAGAGAGAGAAAATAAGTTTGTCTATAATCATTTCTGCTGATATGACCAGGCTCTAGTAAACAAGGCACATTTTATAATCCAAATGGCTTGACGTTATATCAACACCAGCTTTAAGGGAAACTGAAGTCATTTATTCACCCGCTTGTAGTCTTTGTTGCATCAAATGTGCGTGAGATTTCTCAGTGTAACCTAAAACAGGAAATTGAAGATAATTTGATGTGTTTTATATATTATTTGTATTATGTTTTTAAGAAACAGGGTTTTAATTTTATACTTTGATATGAAATATATCAAGACAAGGATAGATAAATTAATTAATAAATAAAAACGTTGATATTACATATGGGTGCATGCATGACAATATTTCTAACTTTGAGTACATTTTTTGCATGCAAGTGTTTTGTTTTGTTTGAAATTTCAATGAGAAAATGCTTATTTTATAGTTATAAACAGAAATAAATATTTAATCAACAATATATGTAGACCAATATATATACATTATTAATTTTCAATTTAAAACAAACCAAAAGAGTTTGTGTCTATAATTATTTCTGCTGATATGACCAGGCTCTAGTAAACAAGGCACATTCTATAATCCAAATGGCTTGACGTTATATCAACACCAGCTTTAAGGGAAACTAAAAAGTCATTTATTCACTCTCTTGTTGTTTTTGTTGTACCCAATGTGCGTGAGATTTTTCAGTGTAACCTAAAATAAGAAATTAAACATAATTTGAAGCACTTCTATATTTTATTTGCATTATTATTTATTTAAGAACCAAGGTTTTAATTATTATAATAATTATTATAATAATTTTATTATTATACTCTAATATAAAAATATAAGGGAGGGATGAATTAATAAATAAATAAATAAATAAAAACGTTGATATTATGTACACTCACCGGCCACTTAATTAGGTACACCTGTCCAACTGCTCGTTACCGCAAATTTCTAATCAGCCAATCACAGGGCAGCAACTCCATGCATTCAGGCATGGTCAAGATGATCCGCTGCAGTTCAAAGTGAGCATCAGAATGGGGAAGAAAGGTGATTTAAGTGACTTTGAACGTGGCATGGTTGTTGGTGCCAGACGGGCTGGTCTGAGTATTTCAGAAACTGCTGATCTCTAGGGTTTACAGAGAATGGTCCGAAAAAAAGAAAATATCCAGTGAGCGGCAGTTCTGTGGGTGCAAATGCTTTGTTTTTGTCAGAGAAGAATGGCCAGACTGGTTCCAGCTGATAGAAAGGCAACAGTAACTCAAATAACCACTCGTTACAACCGAGGTATACAGAGGAGCATCTCTGAATTACTAGTAAGAGGTACCTAATAAAGTGGCCGGTGAGAGTGTGTGTGTGCATGCATGACAATATTCCTAACTTTGAGTACATACAAGTCTTTTGTTTTGTTTGAAAATTCTATGGAAAATGCTTATTTTATAGTTATAAACAGAAATAAATATTTAATCAACAATATATGTAGACCAATACATATACATTATTAATTTTCAATTTAAAACAAACCAAAAGAGTTTCTGTCTATAATCATTTCTGCTGATATGACCAGGCTCTAGTAAACAAGGCACATTTTATAATCCAAATGGCTTGACGTTATATCAACACCAGCTTTAAGGGAAACTAAAAAGTCATTTATTCACCCTCTTGTTGTTTTTGTTGTACCCAATGTGCGTGAAATTTCTCAGTGTAACTTAAAATAAGAAATTAAACAATTTGATGCACTTCTATATTTTATTTGCATTATTATTTATTTAAGAACCAAGGTTTTAATTATTATAATAATTATTATAATATATTTATTATTATACTCTAATATAAAAAATATAAGGGAGGGATGAATTAATAAATAAATAAATAAATAAATAAATAAATAAATAAAAACGTTGATATTATATACACCCACCGGCCACTTAATTAGGTACACCTGTCTAACTGCTCGTTACCGCAAATTTCTAATCAGCCAATCACAGGGCAGCAACTCCATGCATTCAGGCATGGTCAAGACGATCCGCTGCAGTTCAAAGCGAGCATCAGAATGGGGAAGAAAGGTGATTTAAGTGACTTTGAACGTGGCATGGTTGCTGGTGCCAGACGGGCTGGTCTGAGTATTTCAGAAACTGCTGATCTCTAGGGTTTACAGAGAATGGTCCGAAAAAAAAGAAAATATCCAGTGAGCGGCAGTTCTGTGGGTGCAAATGCTTTGTTAATGTCAGAGAAGAATGGCCAGACTGGTTCCAGCTGATAGAATTGCAACAATAACCACTCGTTACAACCGAGGTATACAGAGGAGCATCTCTGAACTACTAGTAAGGTGTACCTAATAAAGTGGCCGGTGAGAATATGTGTGTGCATACATGACAATATTCCTAACTTTGAGTAAATACAAGTGTTTTGTTTGAATTGCAATGGAAAATGCTCATTTTATTGTTATAAACATAAATATTTAATCAACAATATAATGATATAAAATTTTAATATTCTATCTATCTATCTATCTATCTATCTATCTATCTATCTATCTATCTATCTATCTATCTATCTATCTATCTATCTATCTATCTATCTATCTATCTATCTATATAACAATTTATGTAGACCAATTCATACATTCTTTATTTTTATTTTAAAACAAACCAAAACCAAAGAGGTTTGTGTCTTATAATCATTTCTGCTGATATGACCAGGCTCTAGTAAACAAGGCACATTTTATAATCCAAATGGCTTGACTTTATATCAACACCAGCTTTAAGGGAAACTGAAGTCATTTATTCACCCTCTTGTTGTTTATGTTGCATTAAATGTTCATTTATCTGTGTAACCTAAAGTAAGAAATTGAACATAACTTGATGTACTTTTGTTTTATTTAATTGTATTATTTTGTTTTTAAGAACCAAGGGTTTCATTTTATACTTTAATATGAAATATATCGGCGGCGCGGTGGTGCAATGGGTAGCGCTGTCGCCTCACAGAAAGAAGGTTGCTGGTTCGAACCTCGGCTGGGTCAGTTGGCATTTCTGTGTGAAGTTTTGCATGTTCTTTCCATGTTGGTGTGCTCCAGTTTCCCCCACAGTCCAAATACATTGTTTATAGGTGAATTGGGTAAGCTAAATTGTTCGTAGTGTATGTGTGTGAATGGGAGTGTATGGGTGTTTCCCAGTGATGGGTTGCAGCTGGAAGGGCATCCGCATAAAACATGTGCTGGATAAGTTGGTGGTTCATTCAGCTGTGGTGACCCCAGATTAATAAAGGGCCTAAGCCGAAAAGAAAATGAATGAATGAATGAAATATATCAAGGGAAGGATGAAAGAATGAATTAATGATTTCTTCTGTGTAACCTAAATAAATTAATTTATCATAACTTTATATATTTTTTTATTTTAACCAAGGTATAATCTTATATTGTGACATTACAAAGATCAGGCAGCACAGTGGCTCAGCGGTTAGTGCTGTTGCCTTACAGCAAGAATGTTGCATGCTCTCCCCGTGTTGTGGTTTTTTTTTAATTATGACTCAATCAACCAATAAATCAATAAATACATGAATAAATTACTTAATTAATTATTCTGTGTAACATAAACAAAGTAATTAACCATAACTTTTTTTATGATTACACCTTATATATATATAAAAAGTTTTAAAGAACCAAGGCTTAATCTTATGCTGTGACATTACAAAGATCAAGGAAGGGATAAATAAATAAATAAATAAATAAATAAATAAATAAATAAATAAATAAACTTTGATTACATATTTTTTTTTTGTTGTTGGAAATTTTTATGAAAATTCTTTTATTTTTTATCATGAACATAAATAAATATTTAATCAACAATATATGCAGATCAATACATAATCATTCCTCATTTTTAATTTACTACACACCAAAACCAAAACAAACCAAAATCTTTGAATAACTTATTTTAATTTCCAGGCATGTCGGCTTTGAAGGACTTTAATTAAATTTTTTTGTATAAATTTACTTTAAATTTTGTATAAATCAAGATAAAAGCAAACCTGACCTTGCATTTTTGCATAATGAATATTAATTCTTAAATCCAAGTCAACACGGGGAGAACATGCAAACTCCACACAGAAATGCCAACTGGCCCAGCCAGGACTCAAACCATTCTTCTTCTAGTCTTATTCACCTTCTTGCTGAGAGGCGTCAGTGCTTACCACTGATCCACCGGGCCACTCATTTTATATTTTACTATTATTTTTATTTAAGAACCAACGTTTTAATGTTGTACTTTGATATTAAACATCAAGGGAAGGATGAATTAATGAATTAATGACTCAATCAACCAATGAATCAATAATTGAATGAATGAATTAATTAATTATTCTATGTAACGTAAACAAAGTAATTAAACATAACTTTATTTATGATTACACCTTATATATATATAAAGTTTTAAAGAACCAAGGTTTAATCTTATGCTGTGACATTACAAAGATCAAGGAAGGGATTGATAAATAAATAAATAAATAAATAAATAAATAAATAAATAAATAAATAAATAAACTTTGATTACATATATTTATATTTTTTTTTTGGAAATTTCAATGAATTTTTTATTTTTTTTTGTCATAAACATAAATAAATATTTAATCAACAATATATGCAGATCAATGTATAATCATTCCTCATTTTTAATTTACTACACACCACAACCAAAACAAACCAAAATCTTTGAATTTCCAGGCTTGTCAGCTTTGAAGGACTTTAATTAAATGTTTTGTATAAATCTACTTTAAATTTTGTATAAATCAAGATAAAAACAAACCTGGCCTTGTGTTTTTACATAATAAATATTATTCTTAAACAAACAAAGCTGTTATATTTATGTTTTGTTGATTGTTGTTTGGGAAACACGGTGGCTTAGTCGCCTCACAGCAAGAAGGTCGCTGGTTTGAGTGCTGGCTTGGTCAGTTGGCATTTCTGTGTGGAGTTTGCATGTTCTCCCCGTGTTGGTGTGGGTTTCCTCCGGGTGCTCCTGTTTCCCACACAGTGCAAACACATGCGCTATAGGGGAATTGAATAAACTAAATTGGACGTAGTGTATATGTGAGAGTGTATAGGTGTTTTCCAGTGATGGGTTGCAGCTGGAAGGGCATCCGCTGCGTAAAACATATGCTGGATAAGTTGGCGATTCATTTCGCTGTGGTGACCTCTAATAAATAATGGGAGTAAGTTGAAGGAAAATAAATAAATGAATGAATGATGGTGTCAGAAACTTAAGTACAAAAAAAAAATCATTTTAAGGACGTTTTCAGATTTCAGAATTTTTTCAGTGTCAAACAAAGTAGTGCTTTAATTTTGTACAAATCAACATTAATATTGTATTCATCAAGGTCTAGTGTAATGACAAACTAGACCTCATACTGTGGAATATTAAATAATAATGGATAAACAGTGTATTTTATGCTGTATTTACCCAACTTTAACTCCAACACTTAAAAACCTTCCGTGTGTAAATGACGTAAGAATCTGGCTTTATTTGGGATCTGCCCACGTGTCTTCATCTGACAGTGTGACTCATGAACATGTGAATGACTGAGACTGTAATAAACACACACACTCACCTGTCTGATTCAGGATAATTAACAGTTTCGCCTCCTTCACACTTTGATTTGTGGACATGTTTGTGTCTTTATATCTCAGAGAGAAGCTGGTTTAGCTGGATGCTGCTTTCACGAAAGGTCTGGGGAAAAAACGACAACAAATCTGAGGTGAATAGGAAATGACGCACACTTAAACTACAGTAAAACACACACAATGACATCATAAGCCACTTAAAGTGAAGTTGTTTGAGAAAACAAAATGAACAAACTAGCTCTTGACTGGAGAAAAGCATTTAGGTGGGTGTTTTTGGGGGAATAATGGCATGTTTTGACTTTTACACAATTACACAAAAGCAGTGGTCGGCACCAGTGGTGTAGTCCTTGCTATACGCACGTATACTCAGTATGCTTACTTTTTTCCATGAGCTGTTTGGGTATTCCCACTTCTGAGGATCAATAATTGCGTATACCCTCGGTATACTCACTTGTTTTTCTGATTAAACTTCTCTAATTTATGTGTATTCATGTGCCCTTTAACTGTATACCAAAGGTTTTTTTTTTCAACTCGCATCTTAATTTGCTGCAACTGGTGCATTTTTGTTTAACTTGCGCTATTCACCGCCCCTGATGACCGCAGCAGCTGTGAGAAAATTTCGTGAGAGTTTTTCTAAGACCAAAACAAGTCAACTTAATGATGTCTCGCTGAAACGTTCAGGTAAATTTATGAAACAGCATGGGTGTCGCTTTAGCCCTCCCATATTTCTATTTAGCACCCATAAAGGTTTTGCGATTAGCTCATGAAATGTACACTACTACATGATCGCCTCAGTCCCCTTTAATTTTGATTTGAAAACGATGGCAGACTTCCGCCACTCCATTTACAGCTCGTTTTTCATTTAATCAGCAAACCACATCTGTTCAGTGCGAGAGAAATCTTAAAATCGCCCCTGTAAAACAGTATTTCACATGTCTTAATCGTGCCTACCACTACAGGGAACGACACTATATATAAAACACTAAAAACGATGAGGCAAAGACTACTCATGAATCGCGTAACAATATGCGATTTAAAAGGGTAACTACTAGTATATAATAGCGACAACAGAAGACAGACTTCTAATAGTTTGGTTTAAAACAAGCATGCAAGAATGTGACAATCAAAAATAATGGCTGATTGATGTTTAAAGGAACCTATTAAATGTAAAGTAATAAGCCAGTAAAGAAAGTAAGTTAAAAAGCTGTCTTTCCATGTCAACTAAATTGTTGTAGCTATCTTGATTGATTCTTTTTTTCAATATTAAAATGATTAAATAAGTTACATACTGTATAAATACAGCCGATCTCCGAGTCTGCTGGGGGTGGGGAGCACTATTAGCTAAACATAAATCATTAAATAGGATTTGACTATTAGCATCTCCTTTTAAAATGAACAAATTTGTATATATATATATATATATATATATATATATATATATATATATATATATATATATTGTATATATATATAGTTAATGAATCAAAGAAACATTGACTTTCGTCGTTTCTTTGCCTACTTTCATTTAAAATTTGGGTCGGGTGTAATAGTACACCACCTTTTTTTTTAGGACTACACCACTGATCGGCACGTTTCTTTAAAAGAGTATTTAGTTATAGTTACTTCTCACAAATAGTAAGTGAGTTACATAATTATTAAAGTAACTAATTACCAGGGAAAGTAACTAATGCGTTACTTTAAAAAAAATGTAATGTGTCAAATGACTATAAATTAAATATAAAACATTGTAGACTAATCTACAGTACTGTATTTTATTGTTGTTGTGGGACAATGTGAGAGACAACGGCAGCATGTCCTCAACTATATATCTAGATATTATTGTGTTTAATTCTGTCTGAGTAATAAGTGTTTGTGCTAGAGAAAAATCAAGTTTTATTTGCTTTGACGTCGTGGCTTCTTCTCCTCCTTTGGTAGCAGAGCTCACGTTATCACCTGCAAAGCCATTCATTTTGTGGCCCCATGTGACGATGTGAGATGCTTCATTAGATTAGAATTACTCGTCACCGACGCAGAGAGACTCTTTTTCCTGGAGATAAGCTGAACGACACATAAACATTCTTGCCTTTCACCCCAACGACGGAAGAGTAGTGCTTATATTTCCAGTTTACAATTGCTACCTTTGAACTTGTTGTTCTGACTTCTGGGGCCTGTTTCAGTAAGGAGGTTCAACCAACTCGGAGTTTAAACTTGAACACTGAGTTGACTTTCTGAGAGATTAAAAACTCAGAGTTTTCGGTTTCAGAATAGCTGATCTGAGTTGGGTCAATCAACTTTGAGTAGACCAACTCAGAGTTAAGCGCACACACCGCAATAAGGCATTATCAATGGAGCACAGATATTACGAGTTCTCCAGCTGAACTTGATGTGCTCATGCAAAGTTATAGCAAATATGAGCATAAATTTAAAACAGCAACACCACTGCATCAGTGAGACAGAGACAGTTAGCGCGGGAAAACATAGCTGCTCAAGTTAATGCGCAAGTTTACATTTAAAGTATTTAAATAATTAAGTATAATAAACAAGTAATGTAATGTGTGACGCTTATTAAATGTTTACTTGAAAAAATGGGGAATTGGCCGTAATTTTGAAGTTATTTCAGATGTAATTGCATTAAATTATATAAAATAGGCTAGCGCATTTCTACAACAAATTTGACAAAACAAGAATGCATATAACCTTAGCTTAATGTTCAGTGGAAATGTTTAATTTAAGGTTCCCACTTTTACACACGTTGATCAGTTTTAATAGATTTAAGTGCACTTGTCTGCCTTTTTTATTGTTCGAGTGGTAGAGGATGATATGACATTTATAATGTAAGCAGAACTAAAAAATTGTTTTTAGAAGGAGTAATAATCCCATTAATCCAGTTAGTAACGTTACATGTGCCAGTGGAAGGTCAGTGAATTTTAGCTAATTAATTATTAAAAAAGGACAAGCTATTCTCGTACGTGACTTTGTTCTTTGTGTGACTGAAATGTATTAGCTATGTTTCCATCCAAAAATGCGAATTAAATTTATGTGCAAAACTGGAATATCGCATACAAGATGTGCGAGTAAAGCAGCGTTTCCATCCAACGAATTAAAGAGAACTAAATCGACACTTCCTGATTAATTGGCGCCAAATATCAAGAGTAAAAACAGCATTTACTGGGGTAGAAGAAGCTGCATGAACCTGTTCTTTATTTAATAAATGACTTGCGCCTCAGAAGACAATGCCGACACACATTGAACGCGTGGTGGCATTTGAGACGTGCATGAGATGCGGAGAACAGAGGCTCTTGACATGCTGCAGACTCACTGGAGGTAATTAATAACCTAATAATACTGAAATGTTTAAGGCGTTTTAGAATGACCAAAACAACATTTCAGATGTTTTACAGTGTGCTCAGCCTGCTGCTTTGTCCATTCACACACATTTTCATCATCATATGATCTCTTAAAACAAACATTTTTTAATACACATTCTGGAATTTGTTCGGTAAAAGTGTTTCCATCGTAGTTTATGCGCATGTTTTCGTATCGAATAAAAGTTTATCCTACTCAGTTACGCGCATGTTTTTCATGCCTATTTTCAAAAGTGATGTGCATCTTGACGTTTCCGTCAATCGTTTTTTATGCGCATCTCCAAAACGCACATAAAAATAGGTGTGTGGAAACGTAAGGCTAAGGCGAGAAATATCGCTTCATGTTTAAAAAAGGGGAGAAGACTGACAGAAATTCAGAGTTTAGAGAATAAATCCTGCTCCTGACCAGGTTAGGTTCACAAAGTAAGTTACCACGGTAACTGACTCTAAGTTAAAGTTACCTCTCTTTCAGGCTTGACTTACCCTGCTTTCTCCAGTTTGACAATATAAAATATATTTTATAAAGCAGCATTTCCGTCCAACAAGTCAAAGAGAACAAAATCGCCACTTCCTGATCAACTGGCGCTAGGGCTGGGCGATATGGCAAAAACAAAAATCTAGATTTTTTCATAACGTTTGACCGATTCACGATTTTGATTTCGATTTTTTATTTATTTTTTTATTAATGTTTTTATTACTGTGTAACTACCTTACCAGCTTACCTTGTTCATTTTAATTTAAATAAATGCTGAAACTAGTTTTTTTGATGCTCACTTGTAAAAGAAAAGCAACCGTGTGACTAAACGCGGTTATGGCACTCTCTCATATAGGTATGCTAAACATAGCTACAATAGAAATCACAGCACCCGTATTTATGTAGAGGTCATATGTTATGCAGCTTTGGGCAAATTTTATTTGGAGAGAAAATGACCAAAATGTAACGTGAAGATTAAAAAGGATTGGAGGGGAAATAAATATTTCAAATCTCTGTACATAACAGAAAAATAAACAATGATAATGCAACAATAGTTTATCTGTATTAGTGGCATGGCAGAAATATATATTTAGACAGGCCTTGTCAAAGTGAGCGGGCACTTTCACTAATAAAAAATATAGCACTTAAATTATTTCATAACAATCAATAAAATAACAGCGGTTTTATATCAAAAGTTGGTAATGATATAAAATATACTACATTTTGATGGTAAAATATAACCATTTAAACGATTTCAGTATTCAAACATTAAATAACGAATGCATCAAGTTAAATCTAAAAAAACGAATGAAACAACACACAACATATCAGGATATAAAGGACTATATTTAGCAGAATGCTTTTTATCTTTGTAATTTTCTAGTTTTATTTTTGTTATTTTAATAATTTTTTGTCTTCATAAATAACTAACGAGCTATAGACAAATATCTGCTTGACGTTTTAGAAAATATTTGTGCGTAGCTAGACCACCCAGTATATATTAAAGATTACCGTATCTATCTATATTTAAATGTCTATGTCTATATTTAAAATATCTATCTATATTACATATCTATCTATATTTAAATGTCTATCTTATATTTAACTGAATCGTATAATGGCCTATAGCTGAAATGTTGAAAATTGCTCAATTTATTTTTATAAAACATTTGTCGATCCGTATTGATATTTTTTGGAGTTAAAACTGCCGACATTTAAGAATCCATATTTATTTTATTCATTCATTTATTTTACTTGTTTATTGGTGCATATATGGGTTATGATTTAATTCATACAGTACCTTGGACAGCTACTGTGCCACTCCGTAATTCAACCAAAAGTCCAAATTAAAGAAAGATTTGACTTTCTGCGGTGACCGACATTTACAACACGCCGTAACCGTCCTTCAGATGGTGCGCGGTAGTGATGCGCTGATGGCGGTTAAATCTGCGGGCGCTGCGGATAATCCGCGGGTCGGGTAATAAAAAAATACATTATGATTAATTGCGTGTGGGTCGCGGGTGGATGTAGCGGGTCATAGCAGTTGACCAGCAAAAAAGCAGAGAGTGGACTTCGCAGAATGTGAAGATGAGAGACGCCCAAAATAATGGATGAAATGCAAGAGTACTGTGCTAACTTCAGTTAGAGGAGTCATCAGAGGGAAATCTGCTATCGTTCTGGGAGAAACAAGATCGCTTATTTACACGACTGCAGCGCCTTGCAAGGAGAAGCTTGTGCATTCCTGCAACAAGCGGTTCGCGCGAACGCTCATTTAGTGCAGCCAGCCGTGTTTTGGAGGCGAGGCGGAATCGCCCGAATCCAGGCACAGTAGATGCTATTCTGTTTTTGCACAGTGTTAAGAAAAGGGCCAAGTACACACAACATAGCTGCTGTTTAGGCTGAAGGGACGCTGTTTTTGTTCTCTTTTTCCTGTATATGTAAAAGCTGAATCTGCTGTTAATAACGAACGATCCACTGTGACCTAATTTGCAGGAGAGGGGAAATAGTGTGGCCGACTGGCCGCTTTAGGACTGCTTTTACGGGAGTTGTAGTCCATAGCAAGGGGCATTGTGGGTAGTGTAGTTCGACACGCATGCTGTGTGATGTGAGCTCTCGCTGTGTGCTGTGCGTGCGGTGAATTAGAGGGAGAAAGTTTTATCCGGTTTTGTTTTATGTTTACTTCAGTAATTCCACCCGGGAGCTGTTTTGCACTGTGAACCTGAAAACACTGAAATAAGTAAAAGAAGGGCATGCATCGAGTACTTTTGTCCGTCTCATCATTTGCTCGAGCATGAATTAACGAGCTGTTACTCTGTCGCCGGACATTGCAGAGAAAGTTACACCTATCATCATGCTTAAAACAAAGAATTAGAATTATTAAAGTGGCGATCGGGTGCGGGTATATATATCAGATAAATTAATATGTGTGGGCGGGTGGCGGGTGGATGATTAGAATGAAGGAGCGGATTCGGGTGACATTTGAGCTGATCCTCGCATCTCTAGTGCGCGGGTATAATATACAAAACCAGCCGTCTGGGCTTTGAATTAGGTGCAATTATTTCCTCGTGTGTGTGTGGAGCGATAGGTGAGCGGGCCAAAGTGACTAAAAGCGATCTAGAAAGTTAAGTTGGTTGCCCACACCTCCGCCTGTCGAGCCGGTCGAGCCTCCTCTACTCTCCTCTCCTCGCGCGCGCGCCCGTCTCGCAGCTTGCGCGTGAGAGACAGGCGGCTGCGGGGACGCGAACAACAGCACGATGCGCGTGGAAACATTAGCGAAGCTGGCTGACTGACTTCGGTTGCCCTGGCAGCGGGGCTGTTGTTGCTCTAGCGGGAAAATGTCCCGGTGTTCCCAATGGCCAGTCCGCCCTGGCGCGCTTCCGCTAAACCAGCTTGTGGTAGCTCATCAACAGAGCCGCGACGTCAACACACAGAATCAGCACAATTCAGCACGGTTGTCTAACAGTTTAGAACGGCTTGGCACGATAGTGGAAAAGCGACTTTAATATTTTTATTAAAAAAAAAAATCGCGATTTCTCGATTTTATAAAAAATAAAATCGTCTTAAAACATAAATTTGAATTAATCGGAAAAATCGAAAAAAATCGCCCAGTCCTAACTGGCGCCAAATATCAACAGTAAAAACTGAATTTACTGTGGTAGGAGAAGCTGCGTGAACATATTCTTTATTTAATAAATGACGTGCGCCTCAGAAGGCAATCCTGACACGCAGTGAACGCGCGCTGGGGTTTGAAGGCGCGAGACATGGAGTGCAGACGCTTTTGACAATTCTGGAGGTAATTAATAATATAATAACACTAATACTGAAATGGTTAAGGTGTTTTCCATTAACCGTTTTTTAATGTGCATATCCAAAAAGCGCATAAAATAAGTGGATGAAATCTGCCCTCTGCTGTGCCATCCGGCTTAAAAAGTCCCGCGGAATCTAAATCTACATTTTAGGCCTTAAAAAAGTATTAAATTCGCTGTTCTAGGTCTTAAATATTTTTGCACAGGTCTTATTTTTCCGATGTCCATGTAACGCTACATCTGAAGCCTGGTTGATGCTCATTTAAATTCCTTTTTGTTGTTGTTGCTTGGTTTTCGTGGTGTCGTAGTTCTTTATTTCACTAGTCCTAATGTAATTTGCGGTATTACAACTACAAATGAGACTAGCATGCAATAGCCAATCCGCTTTCTGTTATTGAACTCATGCGCGGCGAATGTGACGTTATCGCTGTGTTTGCGGAGGTTCGCTTTGGGTGCGAACATATTTCGGGTGAATAGTTCGCGCGGCGCCGCCTTTGATTTGAGTTGAATATGAATCACTTTGTAGAGAATTTGTCTGAAACCGTACGACTGTACAGACATCTTAACGATCTGACCATGCGTGATCATCACAGAGATAACCACATGGCCAATAATTCTTGGCTAGAAATTGCAACAGCCATGGAAAGGAGGAAAGTGTTTTGTTAAAAAGTTTGGAAAAACCTGAGGGATAAGTTTGTTAAAACAAAAAAAAGAGGTCATGGCAAAAGTGGAGACCCATGTGGTTTTAATATTACAGAATATGTTTTTCCACCATTTATAGGTTTTACACTGATGTATAATTCTGAAGTTAAAACAACGTAACAGCTACAAACTAAAATTAAGTAACAAATTATGTCTTTGATAAATGGAAAAAATATATATGAACCTATCGGTTTACAGTATACTGATGCCCAATTTCTAGGCTTTATTGGTGATTGTGGACAGGAATGTTGGATCATTATTGCCTTTTTAG
Organism: Danio kyathit; assembly: GCA_903798195.1. Lineage (NCBI taxonomy): Eukaryota > Metazoa > Chordata > Actinopteri > Cypriniformes > Danionidae > Danio > Danio kyathit. The sequence goes on from LR812535.1 coordinate 5,330,355, forward strand.
CTTATAAGTAGAGGACAAACTAGCCAGACAGTAATGTGTGAATTCTGGAGTGGGAAGGGGAAAAAAAAAAAAAGCTTTTTTTTTTGCTTTTATTCTTGCCATATTAAAAAATATAATTGTAGAGCAACCCATTTTCTCTTGTCATTAATATTTAACTTTAATAGGTAGAACTGCCTGAGATATGAACAAAAGTGAGTGATGCATCAAAGTTTGATTTAAAAAAATCTTGAATGGTTATAAAACTTTAGAATCATTCATTAATTCATTCTTTTTTCAGCTTAGTTCCTTTATTAATCAGGGGTCACCACAGCGGAATGAACCGCCAACTTATCCAGCACATGTTTACCGCAGCGGAAACACCCATACATTCTCGTTTACAACTACGGACAATTTAGCTTACCAAATTCACCTAAAGCGCATGTGTTGGACTGTGGGGGAAACCGGAGCAGCCGGAGGAAACCCACACAAACGCGGGGAGAAGATGAAAACTCCACACAGAAATGACAACCGACCAAGCTGAGGCTCGAACCAGCAACCTTCTTGCTGTGTGGCGACAGCACTACCTACTGCGCCACCGTGTCGCCCGCTGGAACTTTCAGAGCTGCAGAAATGTTTCTGTAACCTTCCCCAGCCTTTGTCTTCATGCTTGGTTTGTGTTTTGACATGCACTGTCAACCCTGGGAGCTTATATAGACAGGTGTATGCCTTTTCAAATCATGTCCAATCAACTGAATTTACCACAGGTGAACTCCAATGAAGCTGCTGAAACATCTCAAGAATGATCAGTGGAAACAGAATGTACCTGAGCTCAATTTAGAGCTGCACGGCAAAGGCTGTGAATACTGATGTACATCTGATTTTTCAGGTTTTTTATTTGTAATAAGTTTGCAACAATTTCAAAAACTCTTTTTTCACATTGTCATTATGGGGGATTGTGTGGAGAATTCTAAGGAAATAAATGAATTTAATCCATTTTGGAATAAGGCTGAAACATAAAAAAATGTGGGAAAAGTGAAGCGCTATGAACACTTTCAGGATGCACTGTATAAGAAGAAGACAGAAACTAGCCAGACAGTAATGTGTGAATTTTTGAGTGGGATAAATCTATAAAAAAAGTCATTATTTTTTAGTAAGTATACTTTTTTTGGCTTTTATTCTTGCCATAATAAAAAAAACTGATTTGTAGAGCAACTCATGTTCTGCTGTCACTAGCTATGTTTCCATCCACCTATTTTAATGCGCATTTTGGAGATGCGCATAAAAAAACGGTTGATGGAAACGCCATGATGCGCATAAATTTTGAAAATGCGCATAAAAAACATATGCGCATAACTGAGTAGGATAAACTTTTTATTCGATAAGAGAAGATGCGCTTAAACTGCGATGGAAACACTTTTACCGCACAAATTCCAATATGTCCATGAAAAAAGGTCATGTGATTTTGTTATACGAGATCATGTGATGATAAAAATCTATGTAAATGGACAAACCAGCAGGCTGAGCACACTGTAAAACATCCGAAATGTTGTTTTGGTCCTTCAAAAACGCCTTACCGTTTAAGTATTTGTGTTATTATATTATTAATGACATCCAGAATCAAGAGCGTCTGTGCTCCGTGTCTGACACCTTCAAACGCCACCGCGCGTTCACTGCATGTCAGGATTGCCTTCTGAGGCGCAAGTCATTTATTATATAAAGATAAAGTTTCTCCTATTGCAACAAATTCCGTTTTTACTGTTGATATTTGGCGCCAGTTAATCAGGAAGTGACGATTTTGTTCACTTTGACCCGTTGGATGGAAACGCAGCTTTATTCGCACGTCTTTTATGCGATAATCCAGTTTTGCGCATAAAGTTCATTCGCATTTTTGGATGGAAACATAGCTACTGATGTTTAACTTTAATTAGTAGAACTGTCTTGAGATATGAAGGCAAGTGATACATCAAAGTTTGATTTAAAAAATCTTGAATGGTTATATGGTTAAGTGAATCTTTATAATCATTAAATAAATGATAAAATAATAAAAAATAATTAGTTTAAAAACCTTGAATGATATTAATGATATGACGAAGTTCCGGAAACTTCCTACTTCTCTGTTTATCCGTCTGATTTTTACAGTGGGTTTCTTTTGACCGCCCCCCTGTCGTTTTAAAAAATATCATTACGTTGAACGCGTAAGTATAAAAGCCTTGTCCGTTTCGTGAGATGCGCGCCTTAATATGCTGGTGTTTAACTGCATTGCTTTAATTCACTCTTGCACTGGGCTCTCACATACTCTCTGCTACTTCATAGCCGTGGTGGGCATTTCTCTCTGTCTCACACTGAACCCAGTCGACCAATCACAACAGACTGGGTCATCGGACCAATCAGAGCAGATTAGCCTCACGCAAAGGAGGAGTTTGGGAACAAACGAATCGCTGACATAATCATATGGGAGCCGTTGGGATAATTAGGTAAAAAAAAATGCATATTATAAGACAATGAAAGTGTTTTTTGACCTTGCCTGCATATCAGCCTGTTGTTGGAGACCCCCAAGACCAAAATATGACCTTTTATAATGCAAAATTGGGGCTCTTGACAGTGTGTTATACTGTAGATGTTAATCCAGGATCACATCATACTTGGCAAAATCGCAGCCACCCAGGCCGTACATGAGTACATACAGTATAGGGACAGATCTGACTTCCTCACACACACACACACACACACACACACACACACACGCATATGCTGACTTTATTAAAGGCGTTTGACCACGACACACTGCAGTGTTTTATTGTGATGCAGCAGCCTACATTAGCTGCGCTTTGATGTGGTCGTGTGTGTTTAGCATTTGACCCAACAGACCCAAACGCTGCCCGTCGGCTGATCAGTCACTGCACTATTTCTGAAACTCAGATTAAAGGTTTCTGTTTGTCTTTGGTTGCTTCCAAGTTATTATAGGCCGACTGTGACCTTGCTCTGTGCTAAATTAAAAAGGTTATGTCATGCGTTGACTGTAAAGACATGTAATCTTCTCTCTCCCTCTTCACTTTTTCTCCTCTTCGCTCTTTTCTTTTTTGTTTCTTTTCCTCTTTCTGTGTTTAATCATATATATAATTGACCGGGCTGCAGTCTGAGGAAAAAGTGAATCAAATGCAATTAAACATCTCTCATGATTACTGTCATCGGTAGGAGTTGTTACTAGGGAAAGCCATAGTAAACGCATTGCTTTGTAGTAAAAACTTGTGTACAAGATTTTAGATATTTCTTTAAAAAATAAATAAATATCATTTCATTTATTTAATTTTGATTGATTTATTTATTTCAATTTTTTAACTATGCATAAATATACAGTTCATGGCAATATTATTATAACTCCTGAAACAAACAAATAAATTAATTAATAAAAATAATATATATATATATATATATATATATATATATATATATATATATATATATATATAAAATATTTATTTTTATTTCATTTTTAATTTATATATGATTATACAGTTGAGAGCAATATTATCTCTCCTGATATAACTAACTAACTACCTAACTAAATAAATAAAAACGACAAATATAAATATTTATTTATTTGATTTTTTATTTATATATGAATATACAGTTGAGGGCAATATTCCTGAAATAAATAAATAAATAAAACTATTTTTTAATTAAATTAAATTTATTTAAATGTATTTTATATTACTTTTTATTTATATATAAATATCGGCTGGGTCAGTTGGCGTTTCTGTGTGGAGTTTGCATGTTCTCCCCGTGTTCGTGTGGGTTTCCTCTGTGTGCTCCGGTTTCCCCTACAATCCAAAGACATGTGGTATAGGTGAATTGGGTGAGCTAAATTGTCCGTAGTGTTTGTGTGTGAATGAGTGTGTATGGATGTTTCTCAGTGATGGGTTGCAGCTAGAAGGGCATCCTGTGTAAAACATATGCTGGATAAGTTGGTGGTTCATTCCGCTGTGGCGACCACAGATTAATAAAGGGACTAAGCCTAAAAGAAAATGAATTAATACATTTTATTTATATACAAATATACACTTCAGGGCACAATTATTATCTCTCCTGAAATAACTAACTAACTAACTAACTAACTAACTAACTAACTAAATATATAAACAAATAAATAATAAAAATTATAAATATAAATATTTATTTATTTATTTTATTTTTTGGTTACATATAAATATACAGTTGAGGGCAATAATATTATCTCTCCTGAAATAAATAAATAAATAAATAAAATTATTTATTTAATTTAACTTAATTTTATTTTTATTTTATTAATATGAAATAATAAAATAAATAATTATTTATAATAATTATAAATAATTATTATTTTATTATACAGTTCAGGGCAATATTATCAACTAATATATATATATATATATATATATATATATATATATATATATATATATATATAAATATAAATATTAATTAATTTACTTATTTATTTATTTTAAATTATTTTAATTTTATTTTTTATTTATATATAAATATACAGTTGAGGGCAATATTATTTTCTCTCCTGAAATACCCAACTAACTAACTAACTAACTAACTAACTAAATAAATAAAAATGATAAATAATAATATAAATTTTTTTATTTATATATTAACTGTATAAGTTAATGGTGATATTATCGCTGAAATAAATAAATAAATAAATAAATATATATATATATATATATATATATATATATATATATATATATATATATATATATATATATATATATATATATATATATATATATATACTATTTTTTTTTTCAATAGTTTACAGAACAAACCATCATTATGCAATAACTTGCCTAATTACCCTAACCTGCCTAGTTAACCTAATTAACCTAGTTAAGCCTTTAAATGTCACTTTAAGCTGTATAGAAGTGTCTTGAAAAATATCTAGTCAAATATTATTTACTGTCATCATGACAAAGATAAAATAAATCAGTTATTAGAAATGAGTTATTAAAACTATTATGATTAGAAATGTGCTGAAAAAATCTGCTCTCCATTAAACAGAAAGTGGGGGAAAAAATAAATAGGGGGCTAAAAATTCAGGGGGGCTAATAATTCTGACTTCAACTGTACTGTATATATATATACAGTTGGCAGCATTATTATCTCTCCTGTAAAACATTTATTCTTAAAATTTTTCAAGTGATATTTAATAAAGCAAAAACTTTTTTACATATTTCCTATATTTTTTTCTGCTGGAGAAAGTCTTATTTGTTTTATTTTAGCTAGAATATTTTGAGCAGCTTTTTAAAATTGTTTTAAAGCATTTTATGTCAATATTATTAACCCCAATTTTTTTTATTGTCCTTGTTTTTCAAATGAAGGTTTCTACTTAAAATGACTGGATAAAAATCACATATTCAGACCAAATTCAGACTCAAAAGGCCTTTAGCTGCGCAAAAAACAGCATGCAAACATAAAAGTATATTTAAAAAATATGGCTCACATGCACATTAGTCACATGAGTGGTCCAGATGTTGTTTATTTCACAGTATCTGGAGAGATTTTAGTTGCAGAACAACAACATAAGTCTTAGATTACAGATAAATCCACTTTAATTGGCATGTGGCTATTGTTAACTAAAACAATTAAAAACAATTTCAGGAAAAGCTGAGATTAAATCATCAAAATGTTCAATAAAAAATCTTCATTCATCTATTTTTCTTCAGAATGAATTTGAGTTGAATGGATCTAGTATACGTTTTACACAGCAGATGCTCTTCCAGCTGCAACCCAGTACTGGGAAACACCCATACACACTCATTCGCGCGCACACACTAAAACACGGTCAATTTAGTTCATCCAATTCACCTATAGTGCATGTGTTTGGACTGTGGGGAAAATAGAAGCACTCGGAGGAATCCATGCCAATACGGAAACTCCACACAGAAATGACCCAGCCGGGACTCAAACTAGCGACCTTCTTGCTGTGAGGCCACAATGCTAACCACTGAGCCACCATGCAGCCCTGAGGTAAGCTTATTAAATAATATTTTATTAATTACTATTAATCGTAATATTGCTAATAGCAAGAAGGTCGTTGGTTTGATCCCCAGCTGGGTCAGTTGGCATTTCTGTGTGAAATGTTCTCTCTGTGTTCGCGTGGGTTTCTTCCGGGTTCTCCGGTTTCAAGCTCACAGTCCAAAGACATGTGGTACAGGTGAATTGGGTAAGCTAAAATTGACCGTAGTGTATGAGAGTGTGTGTGAATGAGTGTATATGGATGTTTCCCTGTGATGGGTTGTGGCATCCGCTGTGTAAAACATGTGCTGGATAAGTTGGCGGTCCATTCCGCTGTGGCGACCCCAGAATAATAAAGGGACTAAGCCGAAAAGAAAATGAATAAATGAATGAATATGTAAATAATGGTCCACTGCCTCAAAGTAATTATCACGTTAATTATAAAATTATTTAAATGCACTAAATATAAAAAAAAAAATTAAACACAATAAATTAAAATAATTAAATAAATAAATACTTAATAAATAATTTTATTATATTTAATTATTATAATAAATTATATTATAATTTTTGTTATATAAATATTATTTATTTTTATCCTTAAATTAAAATACATTTAGTTAAAATATTTATTTTTTAAATAATTCAATAAATACTAATAATTTAACCAGTATATTTAGTAATTATAATATATCATATTATAATTATTATTTTATTTTTATATTTTTTCATTCTTAAACAAATAAATAAAAATACAATTATTTAAATCAAAAAACTAAAATAATTAAATAAATACTTAATAAATTTTTTACATTTATTTAATTATTATAATAAATTATATTATAATTTTTGTTAAATAAATATTATTTATTTTTATCCTTAAATTAAAATACATTTAGTTAAAATATATTTTTTAAATGATTCAATAAATACTTATAATTTAACCATTATATTTAGTAATTATAATATATCATATTATAATTATTTTATTTATATATTTTTTTCATTCTTAAACAAATACATAAAAATACAATTAATTAAAACAAAAAACTAAAATAATTAAATAAATACTTAATAAATAATTTAATTATTCATTTATAATATGTTATATTATAATTACTATATTTAAGTATTATTTATTTTCATTTAAACAAATCAAGAACAAATTTCATTCATTCATTTTCTTGTCGGCTTTGTCCCTTGCGGGGTCGCCACAGCGGAATGAACCGCCAAGAACAAATTTATTAAAATTAAAATAAAAAAATAATAAATGCCTACTAAATAAATAATAAATAAAGCCTATATATTAGCAATCAAACAGGCTTAATAAACCTGTTCAACACAGTTCCTTCACAAATCATTCATTTTTCTTCGGCTTAGTCTCTGATTTATCAGGGGTCGCCACAGCGGAATGAACCGCCAACTATTCGCACACATACACACACTCATACACTACGGCCAATTTAGTTTATTTAATTCACCTATAGCGGATGTGTTTGGACTGTGGGGGAAACCGGAGCACCCGGAGGAATCCCACGCCAACACAGGGAGAACATGCAAACTCCGGACAGAAATGCCAACTGAACCAGCTGGGACTCGAACCAACGACCTTCTTGCTGTGAGGCGACAGCGCTAACCATTGTGCTGCCCTCCTTCACAAATCGAATAGTTTTTACAAGTTTAAGTGAACAACAAAAATAATAATCAAACATTTTTTGAGTGCTGTATAATGAAACATTATCAGTCAACTTAGAAACTCTCTGCATGTCTGTCTGTATATTCGCTTTCATGTCTTCAATAAGATCAATGAGTTTTCTGTTCCTTCAAGAGCACCGAGCTAATTTAGATGTCCACTAATGATCGTCTGCTCGGCACAATCAGTTTAGACATTTGGACAAGCAGAATAAACCCATTGTGTGTGTTTAAAGAATCACTTCTCAAACCCTCATGTGCCTGATGATTGGATTTGTTCAGCTGTGAGAAAAACCCTTTCAGTTCAACAAATCTGCTTATTTTAAAACCTCTAAACCATTCAGTAACTTTCTGAATGTTCTGAGTTCACTTTTACCACTGCTTTGATGAAACTTGTGTTGTGGTAAGAAAAAAAGAGTGCTAAAATACAAAATTTACTCCTTCAGATGCATTATTGTGCATGCAAAGTATCAGAAAATTGTAATTAGAATTAAAGAATAACAGAATTAAATGTATGTTTTCCCCACAAGCCATTCAATTTAAATACAAAAACACTTGCCGTTATTGTCAGCTAAAATAATTTTTAAATTTAGAAAATTCAGGAAGAGCTGAAATTAAAAAATCTAAATATATTTAAAGGAACTTACTCAAGCTAAATATGAAATAAAAATTAAACATTCGTTCATTCATTCATTTTCTTTTCGGCTTAGTCCCTTTATTAATCCAGGGTCGCCACAGCGGAATGAACCGCCAACTTATCCAGCACGTTTTTACGCAGCGGATGCCCTTCCAGCCGCAACCCATCTCTGGGAAACATCCATACACACTCATTCACACTCATACACTAGGGACAATTTAGCCTACCCAATTCACCTGTACCGCATGTCTTTGGACTGTGGAGCACCCGGAGGAAACCCACGGGAACGCAGGGAAAACATGCAAACTCCACACAGAAATGCCAACTGACCCAGCCGAGACTCAAACCAGCGACCTTCTTGCTGTGAGGCGACAGCACTACCTACTGCGCCACTGCGTTGCCCTCAAAATTAAACATTTCATAGGAAAAAAGTAATTAAGAGTAAAAAATCATCTAAATCTAAAACAAAAATTTTAAATATAAATCCAAAGGTTAATGCAACATGAATACACTCACCGGCCACTTTATACACCTGCCCAACTGCTCGTTAACACAAATGTCTAATCAGCCAATCACATGGCAGCAACTCAATGCATTTAGGCATGTAGACATGGGCTGTTTCTCAATTCCAAGAACGCAGAGAATGGACTTGCGTTCTTGTGGAGACCGGTCTTGCCAGGTGTCCTCGAAAGACCGAACTCGGGAGACCACGAGAACAGAGAACGCGTCCTGTGAGAAATGAGATGCTGCGTTCTTCCTGATGGTCACGTGACCTTCACGAGTTTTAAATGGAAAATTATTAAAACATTACAGCATTTATACAACGAGTTATTGTTTTTCCCCTTTTCAAAATATATACCATGCATAAAAACATTATAAATACGTTGCACGATATAAATAAAACAGATTTGAATACGACTTTCAACAAACAAACACTCTTAATGTGTTTATTCCTTTGCTAAGATGTCCAAGGTAATGTTTATATTCACCGTTTCATTTAGGGAAACTCCTGAGGTAAATAAGTTCTTACTCTGAACTTTAATAATAAATTAAATGCTGTGCTTCCCACCTCCAGTCGCAATGACTTCTGGGACTTCATCGGTGCGTCCTCGATAGCAAGAACACGTCCGGGAAGTTTCACGCATCCTCTGTTCTTGCGGTCTTGAGTATTGGAACTGAACTTTGGCAGTTGATGATGACGTTACACGAGGACGCAAGACCGCTGAAAAACGCATATTGAGAAACAGCCATGGTCAAGACGATCTGCTGCAGTTCAAACCGAGCATCAGAATGGGGAAGAAAGGTGATTTAAGTAATTTTGAACGTGGCATGGTTGCTGGTGCCAGACGGGGTGGTCTGAGTATTTCAGAAACTGCTGATCCGCACGCACAACCAGCTCTAGGGTTTACAGAGAATGGTCTGAAAAAGAGGAAATATCCAGTGAGTGGCAGTTCTGTGGGCACAAATGCCTTGTTGTCAGAGGCCAGAGGAGAATGGCCAGATTGGTTCCAGGTGATAGAAAGGCAACAGTAACTCAAATAACCACTCGTTACAACCGAGGTCTGCAGAAGAGCATCTCTGAACACACAACACGTCCAACCTTGAGGCGGATGGGCTACAGCAGCAGAAGACCACACCGGGTGCCACTCCTGTCAGCTAAGAACAGGAACCTGAGGCTACAATTCACACAGGCTCACCAAAACTGGACAATAGAAGATTGGAGAAACGTTGCCTGGTCTGATGAGTCTCCATTTCTGCTGCCACATTCGGATGGTTGGGTCAGAATTTGGCAACATGAAAGCAAGGATCCATCCTGCCTTTTATCAGCGGTTTAGTCTGGTGGTGGTGGTGTAATGGTGTGGGGGATATTTTCTTGGCACACTTTGGGTTCATTAGAACCAAATGAGCATCGTGTCAACACCACAGCCTACCTGAGTATTGTTGCTGACCATGTCCATCCCTTTATGACCACAGTGTACCCATCTTCTGATGGCTACTTCCAGCAGGATAACGCTTCATGTCATAAAGTGCCAATCATCTCAGACTGGTTTCTTGAACATGACGATGAGTTCACTGTACTCAAATGGCCTCCACAGTCACCAGAGCTCAATCCAATAGAGCACCTTTGGGATGTAGTGGAACGGGAGATTCGCATAATGGATGTGCAGCCGACAAATCTGCAGCAACTGCGTGATGCTATCATGTTAATATGGAGCAAAATCTCTAAGGAATATTTCCAGTACCTTGTTGAATCTCTGCCATGAAGGATTAAAGCAGCTCTGAAGGCAAAAAGAGGTCCAACCCTTAACCTCGTAATGTGTACCTAATAAAGAGGCCTGTGAGTGTGTGTGTGTGTGTGTGTGTGTGTGTGTATATATATATATATATATATATATATATATATATATATATATATATATATATATATATATATAATAAAAATCTGCACTTTTCTATAAATAATGTTTTACTGTATCTTCTGAATGCACTAAATCTAAAAATAGAAAAATATAAATATAAATCAAAAGGTTAATATAATAAATGAATAAACACTACAAAAGTATATAAAACAATATTAAAATGTGTATTTTTACATAATCTTTTACTCTGCATGGTTTCCTCACATAAGAGAGGAAGGAGTGTATCCTATAGGTGGTTTTAATGCATTTAATGCGACTTCGGGATGTTTGAGAGCAAACTAATGCACAGTGTGCTTCCCTGCAGACGCAGATGGAGATCATTGTCATCTCCTCCGCATCAAATCGATTAGCTGTGTTTACAAATGTTTACCTCCAGCCTGAGTATCAGCACAAATGAGCCGAGTGCGTGTTCAGATCTTTGTGCTCACGGCGGATGGAGAAAAAACAAACTTAATCCTTTTATTGTTCATTCACTTTACCAGACTTTGCATGCACAAGAATGAGTGAAATAACTGATGTGTGTGTTTTGTTTTGTTTTTGTGTGTTGTGTGTGTTGTTTTTTTGTGCATTTTTTTCTTGCAGCATTTACACATTTTTAATATTTGTAAATAATAATACAAAAGACATTTTCACGTTATTTTTTTCATTTTAAATTTTTCCATTAAATTTTTTCATTAAAAATAAAAATAATTTTTTATTACATGCACAAGAATGAGTCTGAAATAACTGATGTGTGTGTGTTTTTGTTTCTTTTGTAATTTTATTTCTGCTGCATTTACACAATTTATTATTTGTAAATAATAAATAAATAGACACATTTTAACATTATTTTTTATTTTTTTAGTTAAAATAAAGTAATTTTTTTTAAATGATTATTTAAAATAACAATTATTATTTTTAATTGCATGCACCAGAATGAGTCTAAAATAAGCGTATGTGCGTTTGTGCATTTTTGTCACGTTATTTTTCATTTGTTTTCCGAGTTGAAATACAGTTGCAATCAGAATTATTCAACCGCCTGATTTATTAGCCCCGTTTATTTTTTTCCCCATTTTCTGTTTAACGGAGAGAAAAAATTTTCAACACATTTCTAAACATAATAGTTTTAATAACTCATCTCTAATAACTGATTTATATTATCTTTGCCATGATGACAGTAAATAATATTTGACTAGATATTTTTCAAGACACTTCTATACAGCTTAAAGTGACATTTAAAGGCTTAACTAGGTTAATTAGGTTAACTAGGCAGGTTAGGGTAATTAGGCAAGTTATTGTATAATGATGGTTTGTTCTGTAGAATATTGAAAAAATATATAGCTTAAAGGGGCTAATAATTTTGACCTTAAAATGGCTTTTTAAAAAATTAAAAACTGCTTTTATTCTAGCCGAAATAAAACAAATAAGACTTTCTCCAGAAGAAAAAAAAAAATATTATCAGACATACTGTGAAAATTTCCTTGTTCTGTTAAACATCATTTGGGAAATATTTAAAAAAGAAAAAAAAAATTCAAAGGGGTTCAATAATTCTGATTGCAACTGTAAGTGATGATTGTGTTTTTTTTTTTTTTTGGTGCACTAGTCTTGTTCTTGGTGCATTTACATAGAAATATGCATTTTAATATTTGTAATAAATAAATAAAATAATTTAATAATATACATTTAATAAATAAGTAATTTAATAAATAAAAATACACATTTTCACATTTTTGCATGTGTTATTTCTTATTTGTTTTCAGAGACTTTGCATGCACAAGAATTCATCTGAAATAAGTGATGCGTGTGTGTTTTTGGTGCACTAGTTTTGTTCTTGATGCATTTATAAAAAAATATGCATTTTAATATTTCTAAATAATAAATAAAAATTTTCACATTTTTGCGCATGTTATTTTTAATTTGTTTTCCGAGACTTGCACAAGAATGCATCTGAATTAAATGATTTCTGTGTGGTGATTTTTTTTTGGTGCATTAGTCTTGTTCTTGATGCATTTATAAAAAGGTTGGGTCGACAGACGATGCCCCGTCGCAACAGCAAACTGCTCGCGAAAAATACACACTCAGGCCTCGTTTACACTATTATGTCTTCGTTTTAAAATGGCATTTTAGAACGAAAACAATCCACGTCCACACTGGCGTTTCATGTAGCATTTCTGAAAAGCCCTCCTTCTACACTATACCGCTAAAAACACACATCACGTGACCACACACACACACACACAAACACACACACAGGCATGAGCACAAAACCCCAGCGAGCAGTGCACGTCGGAGAGTTTATCAAGAATGTCCCGCTGGATCGCGTCTCACTATAGTTGTTAAACGTGATATTTAGTTAATCTTGTCTCTATCTAACGATTCTTCTGTCTTTTGAATCTATGTGACAGCATCAGTACACTGCTTCAATTTTTTGCTTTTACGTTTGGTTCCTGTTGGTTGTGCACCTTTTTTTTACCAACCAAGTTTGTCGACACCATTATAACAACACAGATCACTCTGCCTATTCATGCCAGAGTCCCGCGGAAAAATGTGATTGACAGGTGGTCATTTGTGTGTAACTTATCTGAACACGCTCAAAACAGTGGAGATGATAGTGGACTTTAGGAGAAACCCCCCTGCTCTCCCCCCCACTGAGCATCATGGACAGCATTGTGGCAGCAGTGGAGTCATTCAGGTTCCTGGGCACCACCATCTCTCAGGACCTGAAGTGGGACACTCACATTGACTCCATTGTCAAAAAGGCTCAACAGAGGCTGTACTTTCTTCGTCAGCTGAGGAAGTTCAACCTTCCAAAGGAGCTGCTGAAACAGTTCTACACCTCCATCATTGAATCAGTCATCTGCACATCAATAACTGTCTGGTTTAGCTCAGCTACCAAATCCGACCTCCGAAGACTACGTCGAATGGTTCGGACTGCTGAGCGAATCATTGGTACAACCCTCCCTACTCTCCAAGAGCTGTACTTATTCAGAGCGAGCAGAAGGGCTGCCAAAATCACTCTGGACCGCTCACACCCAGCACACTGCCTCTTTGAACTGTTACCTTCTGGTCGACGCTACACAGCACTGCGCACCAGAACAGCCCGACACAGAAACAGTTTCTTCCCTCAGGCAATCCATCTCATGAACACTTGATGATAATAATTGCAGAACCAACATCACTACCTGCTATACACTTTTATACACACATACACTTATTTAACAACACACTTTACATGCCAATTTGCACATAACAGCTGCACATATAATGTTGTATATAGTAATATAGCTGTACATACACTTGTCAATTTGTATATTTGCATTCACTTTTTAAAATATATTTATTATCTGTTTTTTAGTCCTGTCTCTGTAATTCTGTTGCACTGTAGAAGCTCTGTCACGAAAACAAATTCCTCGTATGTGTGAACATACCTGGCAATAAAGCTCTTTCTGATTCTGATTATTTATTTATGATTTGGTTATGGGTAAAACAAACACCATGCGGGTCAGGTAGTTGAAACGGTAGGCTACAAATAATTAGTTCGTTATGAATTAATGAATTATTCATAAATAATTCATTCACCGCCGCCTACAACAACGATGCCATCGTCCATCGCGATGCTTCACATTAGACATCATACAATGCCAAATTGTTCGACATCGCCCAACCCTAATTTATAAAGAAATATGAAGCTTAATATTTTTTAATAATAAATAAAAATACACATTTTCACATGTTATTTTAATTTCCAAGACTTTACATGCACAAGAATGCATCTAAAGTAGTTAAAGTCAAAATGATTAGCCCTCCTGAATTTTTAGCCCCCTTGTATATTTCATAACAGGATATTTCCCTGTATATTATATCAAAATACTAGAATTCAGTTAAAGTGACATTTAAAAACTTAACTAGGTTAATTAAGTTAAGTTAGGGTAATTAGGCAACTCATTGTATAATAGTGGTTTGTTCTGTAGACAATCCAAAACAAATATTGCTTAAGGAGGCTAATAATATTGACCTTAAAAAGGTTTAATAAAAAATTAAAAACTGCTTTTATTCTTGACAAAATAAAACAAAGACTTTCTCCAGTAGAAAAAAATATTATCAGAAATACTGTGAAAAATTCCTTGTTCTGTTAAACATCATTTGAGAAATATTTGATAAAGAGAAAAACAAAATTCACAGGAGGACAAATAATTTTGACTTCACCTGTACGTGCAAATACTATTTGAATTTGGGTAAATGTATAGTCCTTCATTTCAAGGAGCACACTAAACGTTTTTTTTTTTCTGTCTCCCTTAAAAACATGGCATCAAACAGTTTAAGAAGTGACAAGCATCATGGACAAGCTCAGCGTTCAAGTCTGTCATCCATTATCCAATACCGAAGCGACTGTAAGAAACACTAAATACTTAACAGGCCGCTCTAATTGTGCTGCGCGCGGCCTCTTGGGGCAGATGTAATTAAGTGAGCCAAGAAAGAGCTAGTAAAACAGTAGGCCCAGATGGAAGCTCCATAACTCACTCAAGTGCGCCATTAAAACGTCGCAGAAACAAGAAACTTAAAGCATTTAGAATTATTACGACTTCCTTAGGAGAGGAAATGACGATTAACAGACTCTTGACTCCGAGCTTAAACAACAACACCCTGGTGTAAGCGCAAAGCAGTAGCGGAAGACAGCTTGTGAAGTATTATATGCATTCTGGACGCATGAATGACATTTTAAAAGGAAACGTCAAGGGGAAATCACGTAATGATTATTGGACGCATTCGAGATAATGCTTTTAGAAATGTTTCACCACATGGGGGCGATAGAGCTGACTTGTGTAAGATAAAATTGATAAATAAAATTGTAAAAAAAAAAAAAAAAAAAAAAGTTGCCGCCTTAAATGTTTAGGTTGAAACATTTAAGTGATTAAACTTTTCAAGTGATTTCAACTTGCATAAATTAATTTGACTTAAAATATAAAATTGAAGTTTGCATATGTTAAAATGTTAAGTTAAGTTAAGTTAAGTTAAAAACCTTTGTTGTCATGATATTTTGATCAGAATTTTTTAGGAGTTTTTTTTTTTCCATCAGAATAAGTCATTGTCGTTTGCTTGTGTCTTGTACTCCGTGAGATTATTTGAATTTTCGCACTAGACGCATTAATACAAATAATGTTTTTAAAAGGAAACGACAAGGGAAAATAATGTAATGATTACTGGATGCATTCGAGATATTGCTTTTAGAAATGGGGGCGCTAGAGCTGACTTATGTAATGGTCCGTTCACACCAGATGCAGATAAAAGGTCATGCGCGAGTGATTTACATGTTAAGTCAAAGCAAAAACACGAATAGACATCCTGTGGCACGATTCGCACAAATGAAGCGGCGCAAATTTAGCAATTTGATGCGCTTGATGCCCAAATTGCGTGAATTGCTTGAGTTGGAAAATCAAACCTTTAGCAGGTATTCACGCCAAGTTAACTACAGGAGCTTGCTCTAGTATGGGCATGATTATGAAATCATGAACCTGTTGAAATCCTCCTGCCGATACTGGACAACAGCTCATCAAACTGGGTTCGGCTCAGTCTGAAGCACAGCTGAAAACTTGTATCATCCAGGTACAGTTTCTGGAGGAGTTGATGGGAGGAACTCTGAAAGGATCTAGTGGACTCAGACACGGCGCCAAACGAATCTATGCCGTTTTTCAGCCTTCCTAAAGCACATAAACAGCTATTCTCTCAATAAAATCCATTTTAGCCATTTAGCAACGAAACTAGAGTGAGCAGGCAGACAGAAGCCTAGTCACTGGCGCAAATCCGCGTCTATTGTGAAGTGAATTTTACACACGAATAAAGCGAGTAAACTCAAAATGTTCACACGTACCCGCGAATATAGTGATTTATTCGTGCATGCCACGTCTGGTGTGAACACAGCCAAGATAATTTCACTAAATCTGTCATACAGGGCACAAATTTTACAAACTCATACATCGTAAAAATAAATTGTATGCTAAACCTAAATGTTCAAGTTGAGTTAAATAAACTTTTCAAGTCATTTCAACTTATAAATTAAATTGACTTAAAACATTGAAAATTTCTTTTAAATATTTAAAATGTAAGCTTGTATAACTTAAAATGTTAAGTTTGGACATGATTAACTTATCAAAATAACATAAAAACCTGTGTTGTCATGACTTTTTGATCATAACTTTTATTTTTACATCAGAGAAAGTCACACGGAAATTGTTAATTCTCGTTTGTGAGACGCATTCTCGCACTAGACAAACTGTATAAATGTGAATGACCTTTTAAAAGGAAACATCAAGGAGACACAAGGTAATGATTATTGGACGCATTCGAGATAATGCTTTTACAAATGTTTCACCACATGGGGGCGATAGAGCTGACTTGTGTAGGATAAAATTGATAAATAAAATTGTAAAAAAAAAGAAGTTGCCGCCTTAAACGTTTAAATTGAACATTTAAGTGATTAAACTTTTCAAGTGATTTCAACTTGCATAAATTAATTTGACTAAAAACATAAAATTGAAGTTTGCATATGTTAAAATGTTAAGTTTATGGACATAATTAACTTGTCAAAAAAAAAAACGATGTTGTCATGATATTTTGATCAGAATTTTTTAGTTTTTTTTTTTCATCAGAATAAGTCATTGTCTTGTTTGCTTGTGTCTTGTACTCCGTGAGATTATTTGAATTTTCGCACTAGACACATTAATACAAATAATGTTTTTAAAAGTAAACGACAAGGGAAAATAATGTAATGATTACTGGATGCATTCGAGATATTGCTTTTAGAAATGGGGGCGCTAGAGCTGACTTATGTAATGGTGCGTTCACACCAGATGCGAATAAAAGGTCAAGCACGAGTGATTTACATGTTAAGTCAAAGCAAAGTCACGAATAGACATCCTGTGGCACGATTCGCATAAATGTAGCGGCGCAAATTTAGCAATTTGATGCGCTTGATGCCCAAATTGCGTGAATTGCTTGAGTTGGAAAATCAAACCTTTAGCAGGTATTCACGCCAAGTTAACCAATCAGGAGCTTGCTCTAGTATGGGCATGATTATGAAATCATGAACCTGTTGAAATCCTCCTGCCGATACTGGACAACAGCTCATCAAACTGGGTTCGGCTCAGTCTGAAGCACAGCTGAAAACTTGTATCATCCAGGTACAGTTTCTGGAGGAGTTGATGGGAGGAACTTTGAAAGGATCTAGTGGACTCAGACACGGCGCCAAACGAATCTACGCCGCTTTTCAGCCTTCCTAAAGCACATAGACGCAGCTATTCTCTCAATAAAATCCATTTTAGCCATTTAGCAACGAAACTAGAGTGACCAGGCAGACAGAAGCCTAGTCACTGGCGCAAATCGGCGTCTATTGTGAAGTAAATTTTACACACGAATAAAGCGAATAAACTCAAAATTTTTACACGTACCCGCGAATATCGTGATTTATTCTGGTGTGAACACAGCCAAGAAAATTTCACTAAATCTGTCATACATGGCACAAATTTTACAAACTCCTACATCGTAAAAAAAAATAAAAAATGTATGCTAAACCTAAATGTTCAAGTTGAATTAAATGAACTTTAAGTCATTTCAATTTACATAAATTAAATTGACTTAAAACATTGAAAATTTATTTTAAAAATGTACAATTTAAGCTTGCATAGCTTAAAATGTTATGTTTAGACATGATTAACTTATCAAAATAACGTAAAAACCTGTGTTGTCCTGACTTTTTGATCATAACTTTTATTTTTCCATCAGAGAAAGTCACACGGAAATTGTTAATTCTCGTTTGTGAGATGCATTCTCGCACTAGTAAAACTATATAAATGTGAATAACGTTTTAAAAGGAAACATCAAGGAGAAACAAGGTAATGACTATTGGAAGCATTCGAGATAATGCTTTTAGAAATGTTTCACCATGGGGGAGCTAGAACTGACTTGTGTAAGATAAAATTGATAAATAAAATTGTTAAAAAGTTGCTGTTTTAAATGTTTAAGTTGAATCAAATTAACTTTACATAAATGACTTCATAAGCATAAGATTGAAGTTTGCATAACTTAAAATGTTAAGTTTGGACATGATTAACTTATCAAAATAACATAAAATACTATTATGTCATGACTTTTTTACATCAGAAAAAGTGAGGTGGAAATTGTTGATTCTTGTTTGCTCATGTAATTACCGTGATTACTTCATGAGACTATTTGCTTTCTTGCACTGGACGCATTAATTTAAATGACGTTTTTAAAAGCAAACAACAAGGAAAAAATAACGTAATGATTATTGGACGCATTCGAGATATTGCTTTTAGAAATGTTTTACCACATGGGGGCGCTAGAGCTGACTTATGTAATGGTGCGTTCACACCAGATGCGGATAAAAGGTCAAGCGCGAGTGATTTACATGTTAAGTCAATTCAAAAAATGAATAGACATCCTGTGGCACGATTCGCACGAATGAAGTGGCGCAAATTGAGCAATTTGCGAGTTTAATGCGTTAACGCACAAATTGCCCGAATTGCTTGAGTTGGAAAAATCAGACCTTTAGCAGGTATTCACGCCAAGTTAACCAATTAGGAGCTTGCTCTAGTATGGGCATGATTATGAAATTATGAACCTGATGAAATCCTCCTGCCGACACCGGATAACAGCTCATCAAACTGGGCTCAGCTCAGTCTGAAGCACAGCTGAAAACTTGTACCATCCAGGTAGTTTCTGGAGGAGTTGATAAACTCACAGAGCTGGAAGGATTTTGTGGACTCAGACACGGCGCCAAACAAATCTACGCTGTTTTTTAGCCTTCCTAAAGCACATAAACACAGCTATTCTCTCAATAAAATCCATTTTAGCCATTTGTGCCTAGTTCACACTACAGGATTTTAAGCCAGATTTGAGCTCGATTTGAAAGTTAACGAGCTCGCCGACAGATTGGGCTGTGATCGGGGAAAAATCTGCGGGTGCACAGCGCTCGGCAGTCTTTATGTGTGAACTACTGAACAACGCGTCAAAGAGGCTCGCTGAAGCGTCGCCGACACCTCGCAGATGGAAATCCAATATTTAGCATGCTGAATATTCCAGAGCAGTCGGCCGACTCGACGCCACGTGTGGTCAGATGTAGTGACGAGCTGCAGCCAATGAGAGCGCATATCAGCATGAGCTGAATGGCTGTGTGTTCAGGAGCTGAACAGAAACGTCTGTGATTGGCCAGAATGGCCATGCATGCACTCGCTTCATTCTGCGTTAACATGGACACGAGAGTAGACTGTATTAACAGTGGAACTAGAATTTTGTAACTATTAGAATTACCATAATAGTCATTCTGGCCTTTCTCACATCATATTTACATTCAAAACTTCTATTGCGATATTAAAATTAAGCTTTGAATGTCTGTCATCATATTTTATGACAGCATTACCCTAAAAATATTATCTTTTTTGGTAATACAGCCTATAAATATGTAGTCAAGATACTAGAACATGCAAAGGTCTGAGCCTCGCTTTCATTTTCACTTTCAAACAGGAGCTATTTCCGGCACCGAATATGCTGTTTTGAAATATATAGTGAAAAGATAAGATACATTGAAAGATATGTAAATATATGTTTTTGCTATCAGAAAGTTTTGTTTATTTTAGCAGGAAGTTGCTGGGTAAAGAAATACATGCATATATAAAGTCACAGCGAAAAGTAGCAGATATGCATGCAGTCGTTTTGACCAATATGGGAATTAAAGGTAGAAATGCTCAGTTCTTTACTGTTTTGTGATTTAAAAAAAATAACAATGTTAGAAAAACATACACAGATATTTAGGAAACGTCAGCGTGTTATAGATATGTTAGTTTTATTTCAAAGAGTTATTAAATTACAAAAATTAAAAACTCTCTGTGTATCTTTCCACTTGAACTTTGCAGATGAGTGATTGATCTTGTGATGCATCAGCTGACTGATGATGTTTTTAAATGCTCCCTTGAAAGCTTGAAACGCTGTCAGTGATGTAATCAGCGCACAAGCAGCCAATAGTGTTCAGCTTTTTCTGACGACTCCTCCCTCAAAATTTCATTGGCTGTGGTTTGGTAGCTTGACTGAACTGTTGGCGAACGAGTTGTTGTCAGATCATGTAGTATGTGAGCCCCCTCTTGTGGATCATTTACGTAGTGTTGCGTAGTGTGAACACCACAGTGATTTAAAGACACAAAATCAAGTCATGTAGTGTGAACTGCACAGCGATCTGCCGATGCTTAAAATCCTGTAGTGTGAACTAGGCTTTAGCAACGAAACTAGAGTGACCAGGCAGACAGAAGCCTAGACAGTGGCGCGAATCCTCGTCTATTGTGAAGTGAATGAATGAGAGTAAACTCAAAATGTTCACACGTACGAGCGAATATCGTGATTTATTCATGCATGCCACGTCTGGTGTGAACACAGCCAAGAAAATTTCACTAAATCTGTCATACATGGCACAAATTTTACAAACTCATACATCATAAAAAACAATTATTTTATGCTAAACCTAAATGTTTAAGTTGAAGTAAATTAACTTTAAGTCATTTCAATTTACATCAATTAAATTGACTTAAAACATTGAAAAAAAAATTTTTTTAATTGAAGCAAATTACAAAATGTAAGCTTGCATAAATTAAAATGTTAAGATTGAACATGATTAACTTATCAAAATAACATAAAGACCAATGTTGTCATGACTTTTTGAACATAACTTTTATTTTTCCATCAGAAAAAGTCATGCAGTAATTGTAGATTCTCGTTCATGAGATGATATGCATTCTCGTACTAGACGCACTTTACAAATGCAAATGACGTTTTAAAAAGGAAAGGTCATGGAGAAATAATGTAATAATTATTGGACGCAATTAAAATATTGCTTTTAAAATGTTCTACAACATGGGGGCGATAGAGCTAACTTGTGTAAGATAAAATTGACAAATAAAATTGTAAAAATACTTTAAATGTTTAAGTTGAATCAAATTAACTTTACCAGTCATTTCAACATACATAAATGACTTCATAAGCATCAAATTGAAGTTTGCATAACTAAAAATGTCAAGTTTGGACACGATTAACTTATCAAAATAACAAAAAAAAAACTATGTTGTCATGGCTTTTTGATCATAACTTTTATTTTTCCACCAGAAAAGTCACACGAAAATTGTTGGTTCTCGTTTGTGAGATGATATGCATTCTCGTATTAGACACTGTATAAATGCAAATTATTGCATTCAAGATAATGATTTTAGAAATGTTTTACCACATGGGGGCGATAGAGCTAACTTGTGTTAGACAATTTCACTAAATCTGTCATGCATGGTACAAATTTTACGAACTCATACATTGTAAAAAAATATTTTATGCTAAACTTAAGTAAAATTAATCATTTTAGAAATGTTTTACCACATGGGGGCGATAGAGCTGACTTGTTTAAGGCTGATTTCTTTAAAGCTGACGTGCATGGTGCAATTTTTACGTATAATGTTGAAAGGAAATGTTTGAGATGAATCAAATTAACTTTTTAAAATCAGTTTATTCATTCATTCATTTTCTTGTCAGCTTAGTCCCTTTATTAATCCGGGGTCGCCACAGCGGAATGAACCGCCAACTTATCCAGCACGATTTTACGCAGCGGATGCCCTTCCAGCCGCAACCCATCTCTGGGAACATCCACACACTCATTCACACTCATACACTACGGACAATTTAGCCTACCCAATTCACCTGTACCACATGTCTTTGGACTGTGGGGAAACCGGAGCACCCGGAGGAAACCCACGCGAATGCAGGGAGAACATGCAAACTCCACACAGAAACGCCAACTGACCCAGCCCAGCCGAGGTTCGAACCTGCGACCCAGCGACGTTCTTGCTGTGAGGCGACAGCACTACCTACTGCGCCGTATCGTATCGTATTGATCGTAACTTTTATTTTTCCATCAGAGAAATTGTTGATTCTCGTTTGTGAGATTGTATGCATTCTCGTGCTAGACCGGAGCTGGGCAAACTCGGTCCTGGAGGGCCGGTGTCCTGCACAGTTTTGCTCCAACACTAATCAAACACACCTGAACACTAGAAATCTATAAGCAGGTGTGTTTGATTAGAGTTGAAGCGAAACTGTGCAGGACATCGGCCCTCCAGGACCGTGTTTGCCCACCCCTGCGCTAGACCCATGAATGCAAATGGCAATTTAAAAGGTAACATCAAGGAGAAATAATGTAATGATTATTGAACCCATTCAACAGTTAAAGATATTGCTTTTAGAATTGTTTTACCACAGGGGGCGATAGAGTTGACTTATGTAAGACAATTTCTCTCAATCTGGCATACATGGTGCGATTTTTTAAGAACTCGTACACTGTAAAAATAACATTTAAGTTGAATCAAATTAACTTTTCAAGTCACTTCAACATACATTAATTAATTTGACTTAAAGGGGACCTATTACGCCCTTTTTTACAAGATGTAAAATATGTCTGTGATGTCTCTAGAGTGGCGACGCGGTGGCGCAGTAGGTAGTGCTGTCGCCTCACAGCAAGAAAGTCGCTGGTTTGAGCCTCGGCTGGGTCAGTTGGCGTTTCTGTGTGGAGTTTGCATGTTCTCCCTGCGTTCGCGTGGGTTTCCTCCGGGTGCTCCGGTTTCCCCCACAGTCCAAAGACATGCGGTTTAGGTGAATTGGGTTGGCTAAATTGTCAGTAGTGTATGAGTGTGAATGAGTGTGTGTGGATGTTTCCCAGAGATGGGTTGCGGCTGGAAGGGCATCCGCTGCGTAAAAACGTGCTGGATAAGTTGGCCGTTCATCCCGCCGTGGCGACCCCTGATAAATAAAGGGACTAAGCCGAAAAAGAAAAAGAATGAATGAATGTCTCTAGAGTGTGTTTGTGAAGTTTTAGCACAAAATACCCCATATATATTTTTTTGTAACGCTTTGAATCTGCCCCTGTTAGGCTTTGTGCCATTTTGCTGACTGTCACCTTAAATTCAGATGAGATTGTACTTTTTTTATAAAAGGTCGGAGCTACAAATACCTCTGTGTCAGCATAGTGGCAGATTCAAAAACAAGACTAATGTCCTATGCTAATGAGGGAGAGATGGTCACTAATGGGCGGCGCTTTCACCCTCTGATGACACGTACAAAGGGAGAATGTCAATCAAAGTGTTTCTGCAGATTTTTACCATTTGAAGCTGGTTATATTCAACCACATATATTCAACAACAGTGGAGATGATAGTGGACTTCAGGAGAAACCCCCCTGCTCTCCCCCCACTGAGCATCATGGACAGCATTGTGGCAGCAGTGGAGTCATTCAGGTTCCTGGGCACCACCATCTCTCAGGACCTGAAGTGGGACACTCACATTGACTCCATTGTCAAAAAAGCTCAACAGAGGCTGTACTTTCTTCGTCAGCTGAGGAAGTTCAACCTCCCAAAGGAGCTGCTGAAACAGTTCTACACCTCCATCACTGAATCAGTTATCTGCACATCAATAACTGTCTGGTTTAGCTCAGCTACCAAATCCGACCTCCGAAGACTACGTCGAATAGTTCGGACTGCTGAGCGAATCATTGGTACAACCCTCCCTACTCTCCAAGAACTGTACTTATCCAGAGCGAGCAGAAGGGCTGCCAAAATCACTCTGGACCGCTCACACCCAGCACACTGCCTCTTTGAACTGTTACCTTCTGGTCGACGCTACAGAGCACTGCGCACCAGAACAGCCCAACACAGAAACTGTTTCTTCCCTCAGGCAATCCATCTCATGAACACTTGATGATAGTAATTGTGGAACCAACATCACTACCTGCTATATACTCTTTTTTTTTTTTTTATACACACATACACTTATTTAACAACACGCTTTACATGCCAATTTGCACATAACAGCTGCACATATTATGTTGTATATAGTAATATAGCTGTACATACCCTTGTCAATTTGTATATTGCATTCACTTTTTAAAATATATTTATTATCTGTTTTTTAGTCCTGTCTGTAATTCTGTTGCACTGTAGAAGCTCTGTCACCAAAACAAATTCCTCGTATGTGTGAACATACCTGGCAATAAAGCTCTTTCTGATTCTGATTCTGACACTGCTGTGTTTAAGCCCCTTATAAAAGTGATTTTTGCATAATAGGTTCCCTTTAAAACATAAAATTGCACTTTGATTAACTTAAAATGATACATTTAGACATGATTAACTAAAATAAGTAAAAAAAAAAAAATGGCCTTTGTTGCCATGACTTTTTGATCATATAATTTTTTACAGTGTACATAATTTTTTTTCCCCCATAAAAAAAGTCATGCAGAAACTGTTGATTTCCGTTTGCTCAATACTTTTGAGTACTGTGTGATATTATATGCATTCTCACACAGGATGATTAAACTTGAATGATGTTTTAAGAGTCTACAAACGTCAAAAAGAAATAACTTAATGATTATGACAGTATAAAGAGTATTAGACTACAACACCAGATATTTTAGCAGTTAAAGCCAAAACACTC
Source organism: Danio kyathit (assembly GCA_903798195.1). Classification (NCBI taxonomy): domain Eukaryota; kingdom Metazoa; phylum Chordata; class Actinopteri; order Cypriniformes; family Danionidae; genus Danio; species Danio kyathit. The sequence continues at coordinate 5,355,590 of LR812535.1, forward strand.
AAACAGTTCCTCTATTCTTCCAAAATATTTATGGCTAACAAATGTTAATGGTTTCTCGCTGTACTTTTTGGTTTACATGATTCTCGGCCACAACCTAATGAATATAAACAGCTAGCAAGCATGCACTGCTAATAATGTTTTCCTAATCAGTAATTTTGTTATGTTTTACAAAACAAATATTTAAGCATTCTTAAATCAAGAAACATTTACTTGAGATGTTACATAAGAATAATAAGTCTTGACCCCTGTAGAATATATTTATTCAGAATAGTGCAAGTTTAAGCTTAAAACAAGAGCTGTGGGGTAAACAAAATTACCATTAGTTTAAATATTGAGTATTGTTTTTTTGAACAAACGTATCAAAACGGATTCTAGTTTATGCTTTGGTTATGTTTTAGTTATTTATGGGTTGTGTGATGTGTCATTTGAATTAGTGCACTTTAGGTAATCCTGTGTTAAAGTATGTTACATAAACTAACTAACTACCTAATTAACTAACTAACAATCAAACGAATGAACAAACAAACAAACAGATTCTAGTTTATGCTTTAGTTAATTTTTTTATGTTTTAGTTCAGTTATTATTTGTTGTGTGATTTGTCATTTCAATTAGTGCACTTTAAGTAATACTGTGTTGTAAAAAATGTTACATTAACTAACTAACTAACTAACCAACTACTCAACAAACTAATTAATGAACTAACTAACAAATGAACTAACTAACAAATGATCAAACGAACGAACTAATGAACGAACTAAATAACTAACTAACAAATTAACTAACTAACTAATGAAAGAATAAACAAACGAATAAACGAACGAACGAATAAATGAACGATTGAATGAATGAACTGAATGAACTAACTAAGGAACTGACGAACGAGCAAACAATGAACGAACAAATTAATTAACTAACTAACAAACTAACAAACGAAGAAAGGAACTAACTAACTAACTAATTAACAAACTAAATAATGAACTAACTAACAAATGAACTAACTAACAAATGATCAAACGAACGAACTAATGAACAAACTAACTAACAAACTAACTAACTAACTAACTAACTAACTAACAAATGAACTAACTAACTAATGAAAGAATGAACAAACGAATAAACGAACAAACGAATAAATGAACGAATGAATGAATGAACTGAATGAACTGAATGAACTAACTAAGGAACTGACGAACGAGCAAACAATGAACGAACAAATTAATTAACTAACTAACAAACTAACAAACGAAGGAAGGAACTAACTAACTAACTAATTAACAAACTAATTAATGAACTAACTAACAAATGAACTAACTAAAAAATGATCAAACGAACGAACTAATGAACAAACTAACTAACAAACTAACTAACTAACTAACAAATGAACTAACTAACTAATGAAAGAATGAACAAACAAATAAACGAACGAACGAATAAATGAACGAATGAATGAATGAACTGAATGAACTAACTAAGGAACTGACGAACGAACAAACAACGAACGAACAAATGAATTAACTAACTAACGAACAAACAAACTAACAAACGAAGGAAGGAACTAACTAACTAACTAATTAACAAACTAAATAATGAACTAACTAACAAATGAACTAACTAACAAATGATCAAACGAACGAACTAATGAACAAACTAACAAACTAACTAACTAACTAACAAATGAACTAACTAACTAATGAAAGAATGAACAAACGAATAAACGAACGAACGAATAAATGAACGAATGAATGAATGAACTGAATGAACTAGCTAAGGAACTGACGAACGAGCAAACAATGAACGAACAAATTAATTAACTAACTAACAAACTAACAAACGAAGGAAGGAACTAACTAACTAACTAATTAACAAACTAATTAATGAACTAACTAACAAATGAACTAACTAAAAAATGATCAAACGAACGAACTAATGAACAAACTAACTAACAAACTAACTAACTAACTAACAAATGAACTAACTAACTAATGAAAGAATGAACAAACAAATAAACGAACGAACGAATAAATGAACGAATGAATGAATGAACTGAATGAACTAACTAAGGAACTGACGAACGAGCAAACAACGAACGAACAAATGAATTAACTAACTAACGAACAAACAAACTAACAAACACAGGAAGGAACTAACAAACTAAATAATGAACTAACTAACAAATGAACTAACTATCAAATGATCAAACGAACGAACTAATGAACAAACTAACAAACTAACTAACTAACTAACAAATGAACTAACTAACTAATGAAAGAATGAACAAACGAATAAACGAACGAACGAATAAATGAACGAATGAATGAATGAACTGAATGAACTAACTAAGAAACTGACGAACGAGCAAACAATGAACGAACAAATTAATTAACTAACTAACAAACTAACAAACAAAGGAAGGAACTAACTAACTAACTAATTAACAAACTAATTAATGAACTAACTAACAAATGAACTAACTAAAAAATTATCAAACGAACGAACTAATGAACAAACTAACTAACAAACTAACTAACTAACTAACAAATGAACTAACTAACTAATGAAAGAATGAACAAACAAATAAACGAACGAACGAATAAATGAACGAATGAATGAATGAACTGAATGAACTAACTAAGGAACTGACGAACGAACAAACAACGAACGAACAAATGAATTAACTAACTAACGAACAAACAAACTAACAAACGAAGGAAGGAACTAACTAACTAACTAACTAACTAATTAACAAACTAATTAATGAACTAACTAACAAATGAACTAACTAACAAATGATCAAACGAACAAACTAATGAACAAACTAACTAACAAACTAACTAACTAACTAACAAATGAACTAACTAACTAATGAAAGAATGAACAAACGAATAATCGAACGAACGAATAAATGAACGAATGAATGAATGAACTGAATGAACTAACTAAGGAACTGACGAACGAACGAACAAACAACGAACGAACAAATGAATTAACTAACAAACGAACAAACAAACTAACAAACGAAGGAAGGACCTAACTAACTAACTAACTTACTAACTAACTATTTATGAATATAAAACACAAAAAAACTGCATTTGGCAATGGGTTGAAACATAAACTTAATTCAAAGGAAACAAGTTCATTTTTACAAGTCAAAATACATTTCTTGAAAAGATATGAATTATGAATTCTAGATAAATTTATGCCTAAAAAGTATTAGCTAGTGGGTAAGGAAAACAAAAGAGCTTATTTTTAGTTTATCTCTTGTTTTAAGCATAAACACTTCATTTTGATATATTTTCCAATAACATTGGGATTTTGCTTCAGAAATAACTACAGATTTAAAGTTCTAGTTCACCCAAAAATTATTCACTATTTATTCACCTTCAAATGGTTCTAAACCTTTATTTATTATTTATTCATAAGAAGATATTTTGGAGAAAGCTGAAAACTTGTAACCATCGACTTAGTAGTTGTTTTTCCTACTATGGAAGTGAATGTTAACATGTTTCCAACATTTTTCAAATTATCTTCTTTTGTGTTCAACAGAAAAAAGAAACTCTTAAAGGTTAGGAACAAGTAAAGGCCAAGTAAATGATGACAGAATTGTCATTTTAATTTGAAATATCCCTTTAAAATGTGTACTGTATATATTAGTTCTTGAAAACACATTATTTCCCAATTTGTATTTAGTCAAACCACATGCTCATCTTGTGGAACTTAAAGAAAGTTAGTAATCCACTGTGATTAATGACACAAAGACTCAATTGGCACTAAATGTTCTTCTTTATGTAGTATCAGCCCTGGTGTGTCTTGTAACACTCGTGGAGCTCATAGACTGAAAAGCTTTTGGAAAAATTTGGAAATTTTACTCACACTTAAATGTTTGCTAACCTTTATGAGATTCTTTATTCGGTTGAACACTAGGGTTGGCCGATGGAAATCACGATGCTGAGCTAGCATCGCCGATCCTCCGCTCCGCCACCGTCGCAAACCCGCTCATGAAAAATACACACTCAGGCCCCGTTTACACTAATACAGCTTAGTTTTAAAATGGCATTTTAGAACGAAAATGACCCACGTCCACACTGGCGTTTCATCTAGCATTTCTGAATAGCCCTCCGTCTACTGAAAACGCACATCACTTGACCACACCCACACACACACAGCCACAAACACACACACAGACACACACACTGTCATGCGCTCGTCTGAGCTCCAGAGAACAGTGTACGTCGGACAGTTTATCAAGGATGTATCGCTGGATTGCGTCTCACTATAGTTGTTAAACGTGATATTTAATTAATCTTGTCTCTATCAAGGGCTTAATTTGTGTCGGAACACGCTGGATCCGGCACCGCTGAAATCTGATCCGGCACCTCATTTTACCGATCTCCCTCCTCAACCGCCCTCCTCCCCTGTCCGCTGTTCATTTTCACTTTCTTCCGCGACTCTCCAACCCTCTTCACTTTCGTCTGCGAGACCCCCGCGCTGCTCACTTTCGCAGGCGACACCCCTCCGCCATACACCGCACCAAACAAATGACTGACACGGATCACTCTGCCTACTCATGCAAGAGTCCTGCGGAAAAAGTGATTAACAGGTGGTAATTTGTGTGTAACTTATCTTCATTTATTTATGATTTGGTTATGGGTAAAACAAAGACCAGGTAGTTGAAACGGTAGGCTACAAATAATTAATTCGTTAAGAATTAATTAATTATTAATAAATAATTAATTCACTTCCCCTATGAAGACGATGCCATCGTCCATCGCGATGTTTTACATTAGACATCGTACGATGCTAAATTGGTCAACATCGCCCAACCCTATTGAACACAAAAGAAGATGCTTCTGAAGAAAGCTGAAAACCTGTAACCATTGACCTCCATAGTAGGAATAACAACTAAAAGAAACTCTTAAAGGTTTAGAACCACTTGAGGATGAGTCAACGGCGAGTAAATATAGTTTTCGGGTTGAATTATCCCTTTAAATCAGTATTTAGTTCAAAATGACAATGTTATTGGAAAATAGATCAAAATGAAGCGTTTAAAACAAGAAATAAACTAAAGATAACTAACTAGTTTGAATTAAATTGGATTTCCACTGGGTAACAAACAAGTAAAGAGTGAATAAATGATGATATAAATGTCATTTCAAGTTGAAATAACCCTTTAAGACTGTTTACTGTATATATTAGTTCTTGAAAACACATTATTTCCCCATTTGTATCCAGTCAAACCACATGCTCATCTTGTGGAACTTCAAGAGTTCACACTTAGCTCATGATTTATCACATAGCTTGTTTGGCATGCTGTCCCGGGAGAGAGCCCTGAGCTCAAGGGATCCTCGGGCCCAGGGCTCCCCCCTTTCACATGGCGAGGGGAAATTGAGCTCAGGTCGATCTCAAACTCCCCCGCTGCTGAGGCCAAGGTGAACTTCTTGAGAGTAAGACATTAGAAAAAGAATTAGGCTTTTTATAGAGCATATTTGGCCGGTGGGAGGAAACCGGGGAACCCGGGGGAAACCCACGCGGACACGGGGAGAATATGCAAACTCCGCACAGAAATACCAGATGACCCAGCAAGGACATGTTGCCATTGGTATTCTTGCTGTGAGGCAACAGTGCTAGTCACTGGGCCACCGTGCCGCCCATTCTGGATAAAGGTGGTAGAAGGGGAGGAGGGGGGTTTCTTCCAAATGAAGATATATGTAGAGAGGAAATAAGGATATATATATAGTGACTTGGGGTGCTTTGATTGGAAGATCATGATTAGCTAATGTGGGCCAGCTGGGTTAATCATGACCACATGCTCCTCTCGAAATTAGTTTAAAATTAAACTTCACTTAAAAAAGACAACGTTAAAGAAAGCATTAATCCACTATGATTATTGACACAAAGACTCAGTTGGCACTAAATATGTTCTTCTTTATGCAGTAACAGCCTTGATGTGTCTTTTATCTCTCGTGTAGCTCATAGAATAGAAGGCTTTTGGAAAACCTGGAAAATTTACTCACACTTAAATGGTTGCAAACCTTTATGAGATTCTTTATTCTGTTGAACACAAAAGAAGATACTCTGAAGAATGTTGAAAAACTAACCATTAACTTCCATAGTAGGAAAAATAAACACTGAAGTCATTGGTTTAATTATCTTCTTTTGTGTTCAATAAAAGAAACTCTTAAAGGTTTGGAACCACTTGAGGGTGAGTAAATAGTGAGTAAAATTTATTTTTAAGGGGGGGGTGGGAGTGTCGAGGGAGGGAAAGAGGGAAGGTTTTGCAAATATGGGAGTTTCTGTTTGTGCAGGCGCGAGGCAAAACAAACACACAGACGCAGGGGAGATAGACAGTGACTTTGTTTACATGGACATCAGTAATCGAGTTATTTGCCAAATTATTAATTTGTCGACTTTAACTGCAGTTTGGCACTTTCACTTTTTATTCAGAAACATTTCCTGCATGTCCCCCATGACAAACGAGATATTGAAAGCGAGGAACTGCTGGAGAGTGGAGTTTTAATGGTATGTGTCTTTATGCAGTAACAGCCTGATTTGTCTTTTAACACTCGTGTAGCTCATAGAACAGAAAGCATTTTGGAAAACCAGCCTGATCTCACGAGGAAACGTAAGTATTTTACGTTTTGTCAGCTTAGTGGCTAATTCGTACGAGTTCAGTCGTATGAAAAAGTACGATTCTAAAAACAAGGCGTGGCACCCAATGCCACCCCTACCCCAACCGTCATTGGGTGATGAGCAAATCGTACTAAATTGTACGAATTAGATCGTACGAATTCATAAGAATTAGCCACTAAATCAAAAAGTTACGAATTGCCGTGAGATTGTGTTGTGAAAATTTACTCACACTTTAGTGTTTCCAAACCTTTAGTAAAAAGTGAGTAACGATAATTTTGGGGTGAACCCTTTAAATAAGTATTTAGTTCAAAATGACAATGTTATTGGAAAATATGTCAAAATTAAGTAATTAAAACAAGAAATAAACTAAAAATAACTAACTTGCTTAAATTAAGTTGCACTATTTTTCCTTTACCCATTGGGTAACAAAAAATAATGGGCAAGCGAAGGTGAAATAACCCTTTAAGAGTGTTAACTGTATATATTAGTTCTCGAAAACACATAAGGGGATGCAGTGGCGCAGTAGGTTGTGCTGTCGCCTCACAGCAAGAACGTCACTGGGTCGCAGGTTCGAACCTCGGCTGGGCTGGGTCAGTTGGCGTTTCTGTGTGGAGTTTGCATGTTCTCCCTGCATTAGCGTGGGTTTCCTCCGGGTGCTCCGGTTTCCCCCACAGTCCAAAGACATGTGGTACAGGTGAATTGGGTAGGCTAAATTGTCCGTAGTGAATGAGTGTGTGGATGTTCCCAGAGATGGGTTGCGGCTGGAAGGGCATCCGCTGCGTAAAATCGTGCTGGATAAGTTGGCGGTTCATTCCGCTGTGGCGACCCCGGATTAATAAAGGGACTAAGCCGACAAGAAAATGAATGAATGAATGAAAACACATTATTTTCCCATTTGTATTAAGTCAAACCACATGCTCATCTTGTGGAACTTAAAGAAAGTTAGTAATCCGCTGTGATTAATGACACTAAGACTAAATTGGCACTAAATGTTCTTCTTTATGCAGTAACAGCCCTGATTTGTCTTTTAACACTGGTGTAGCTCATAGAATGGAAAGCTTTTGGGAATATCTGGAAAATTTGCTCACATTTAACTGTTTCCAAACCTTTAGTAAATAGTGAGAAAATTAAATTTTGGGGGTGAACTATCCCTTTAAATCAGTATTTAGTTCAAAATGACATTGTTTATGGAAAATAGATCAAAATAAAAAATTTTTGCTTTACTTACTGGGTAACAAACAAATAATGGGCAATTAAATGACAGAATTAAAGGTGAAAAGACCCTTTAAGAGTGTTTACTGTATATATTAGTTCTTCAAAACATAATTTCCCCATTTGTATCCAGTCAAACCTCATGCTCATCTTTAGTAAATAGTAAGCGAATTTCATTTTTAGGGTGAACTATACCTTTAAATCAGTATTTAGGTTAAAAATGACAATGTTATTGGAAAACAGATTAAAGTTAAGTGTAAATAATGGGAAAGTGAAGATGAAATAACTCTTTAAGAATGTTTACTGTATATATTAGTTCTTGAAAACACATAATTTCTCCATTTGTACCCAGTCAAACCACATGCTCAAGTTAGTAATCCACTGTGATTAATGACACAAAGACTAAATTGGCACTAAATGTTCTTCTTTATGCAGTAACAGCCCTGATTTGTCTTTTAACACTCGTGTAGCTCATAGAATGGAAAGCTTTTGGAAAATCTGCACCAGCACCACCACCCATGCAGGGAAATTGATCCCGCCCCTCCCTGCTGCCGTAATGAGGCACAAAGGCTGGGTGGAAGATACTGCATTCTTCCCAGGGGCAATTCCAGCTGGGAGCTTGACACTAATGCAAAACCCACAGCCGTGAGACTGACATCTCCGCCAACTCCGGCTAATATTATAGCCCTTTGAAACCAGGCCCTGTTTTAATGGGCTGGCCCGAGCGAGGAGTGGCCGCGAGAGGCTTTTATACCTGGTCGATTAGACGTTAGTCATCGTTTTTTCGGTGGAGTTTAATCACTGCTGCTTCTGATGGCACTTTAATAAGCTTTTATGCTTCACCGTGTTTTTTTTTTTTTTGGTGCATGATAATAATTAAAGGTGAAATCAGACTGGGGGCTGGAACGGGGAATATTTTCGAGGTGATGTCATTGAATGTTCACAATGATGTAACGTGTTGAGCTGCACATTTACTGTAGAAAAATGCCTAACGCATGAAACTGGGATTAATCGCATGCAAAATAAAAAAACTGGTTTTGACATATTGCACTGAAAAAAAATATTTATTGCAATTTATTGCATTTTTTAAGGTAACTGGTTGCAAAATATTGTTGGGTTGAGAGCTGGAAGGGCATCCGCTATGTACAGTAAAACATATGCTGGATAAGTTGGCGGGTCATTACGCTGTGCCAACCCTTGATTAATAAAGGGACTACGCTGAAAAGAAAATGAATGAATGAATGTTTAAACTCAGCCCATATAAATAGCTTACAACCATTTACCTTAGTAAATCCAATTAATCATATTTTTTGGTGTATATGTAACCCCGACGGTCTTACACCACCCAATCGCTCCTTCCGCATGGGAGTCAGATGCTTTACCAAGGAGGTTAAAGACCATGGCCTCTAGCGTCTGTCACTAGAGCACCTTTAAAGGTCAGAGGAGTGAGGTTTACTTGCGCAGCACTTCACTAGCTGACCTCTGCTACATACAGTTGAAGTCAGAATTATTAGCCCCCCTGAATTATTAGCCCCTCTGTTTATTTTTTTCCCCAATTTCTGTTTAACGGAAAGCAGATTTTTTTCAACACATTTCTAAACATAATAGTTTTTATTGCTCATTTCTAATAACTGATTTATTTTATCTTTGCCATGATGACAGTAAATAATATTTGACTAGATATTTTTCAAGACACTTCTACACAGCTTAAAGTGACATTTAAAGGCTTAACTAGGGTAATTAGGTTAACTAGGCAGGTTAGGGTAATTAGGCAAGCTATATAACGATGGTTTGTTCTGTAGACTATTGGGGGGAAAAAAAATGCTTAAAGGGGCTAATAATTTTGACTTTAAAATGGTTTTTAAAAAATTTAAAACTGCTTTTATTCTAGCTGAAATAAAACAAATAAGACTTTCTCAAGAAGAAAACATATTATCAGACATACTGTGAAAATGTCCTTGCTCTGTTAAACATCATTTGGGAAATATTTTTTAAAAAAAATTTGAAGGGGGGCTAGGGCTGGACGATATGGCAAAAATTTATATCACGATATATTTTTTTATTTCGGTCGATACGATATAATTCCGATGTCGATATGGACAATATTAAAAAGAAAGGAAAAACTGCCAAGAACGCACAAAATGGATGTCTGTACCTACAAATGTCTGCAAAGTGAATTTGCAAAGTTGATAATACCTCCAGACTCATAACTTTTTTTTTTTAAATAAAAACAGTACAAAAAAGTTTGTTCACTTTTTATTTGTATTTAGCCTTCACAAACAAGAAATGTGAAATAAACTATCAAATAAATAAAACTCTTAGACTCAGCTTATAATATATAGACAGTTTGTGGGGCTTAGCTTGACCAACGTGATGAACAGAAACTTTTATCAGTGTTTTTTTTTGTATATGCTGAATATTTAACAATCAAAATAATACCAAAATCTTACAATTATGACATCCACATCGTAAAAAAACATAGATATAATTATAATAATAAAAAATCATAAAGAGTAAAGGCTACATTAATATTTGCAATAGAAGAGTTGTTTGAGTATATTCATAATTCTAATTGCTTTTCATCTTGAACGTCCTTTAAAGGTTTTATCTGTCTATTTATATTTGTGTATGTAATTACCTCATTAAATTAAAAGGTTTAACATAAATATCTCTAATATATTTTATATAGTCTATTTATATAGACTAATATTTTATATAACACGTTTTCATTATTTAACAGATTTAATAGCTCTATTGATCACATTCTTTCTACTTCATCAGCTTTGCAATAACCTGATACCTGATAAATATGTTTGTGAGTTTTATTTTGTAAGTGCGCGAGTGCTATATGCCAGCATGCAGCGAGTTTGTGTATGTGAGTGTTAATTTTGGTGTTTATGCAAGGATCGAGTTTGTTTGTGCGTGTGTTGATTTGGGAGTATATGCAAGGATCGGCGAGTTTATATGCATATGTGGGTGTATGCATGCATCAAGTTTAAATGTATATGCGCAAATTTCATACATGTTTTGAACATTCAATAGTATAGGTGTATATGCGTGTGTTGATAAGCGAAGTTTGATTTAAATCCTACACGGCGCCTCATAGCCATCTGTGTTTGCTTCATTGCCTTCTCTTCTGACACCGCTGGTTTCGGTGTCGGGTAAGTGGATGGTGGTGATGGTGAGGCCACAGGTTGGCTTAAACTTTTATGTTGCCTCATCTTCTGACTCTCAGTATGTTTTATCGGGTGGAACTGCTTCAAATGGTGAAACAGATTTGATTGGTTGCCGCCGCTAGTCAGCTACACTCTCTGGTACACTTTGCAGAACACTGAAACTAAGTTTATCGGAACTTAAAAGCCGAACCACTTCCACACCACTGCATTAGTCTTTCCTTTCTTATCAACTATTTCGTCTGCATTCTTACTTGTGGAAGCTTGTTCATTCGCATCTGTATTCAGAGCACTCATTTTGTAGCTTAAACTTTCTGCGGTGCAGCTTAACCAACTGCTGTGCTGAGCGCTGGCAGCGTGTCTGGGTTGTTCGTCATCACGCAAGTGACATCAGATCACGCTCTTTCTGATGGCTGAGCACTGAACGTCATTCAGTGACAAGTGATACATGTATAAGATCTTATATAAATAATAATATATATTTATATATATTTGCAAATTTATATCGAAATATCGGAAATGGGTTTAAAAATCATATCACTGTTATTGAAAAAAAAAACCTATCGCGATATATATTGATATCGAATTATTGTCCAGCCCTAGCTGTGTAAAACATATGCTGGATAAGTTGGCGGTTCATTCCTTTATTAATCTGGGGTCGCCACAGCGGAATGACCTAGTTGGAACTAAACTTTGCAAGACACCGGCCCTCCAGGACAGAGTTTGGGCACCCCTGGTTAGTTGGATTGAATGTAAACAATTAAGCTGTCCCCAAAAAACCTTCAGAATTGTGTTGTTTCAACTCATTTTAGTAAATTGAACAAGCAGCAAAAGTCATTTTTTGAGTGTGTGATGGAAATAAATCTACACAAAACTATTTTGTTGCATAAATATTTAAATGTATATATAATTTATATCATACACAGTGTTAAATGATCTTTGTAAATTACATAGTATTTAACTGTAATATTAACTGTATTTTACAGTAGGACAGTTGCTGTATTTTAACTGCATATTTGCTGTATATTTTACAGTAAATTTATACAATACTGAGGGTGACACGATGGCTCAGTGGTTAGCATACCTGCCAACATTTGGTTCGTAAATTCCGGGAGACGTCATACGCTAATTTGCATATTACTGACGTCATCGCGTTCTACCATTTCTGTTTGTTTAACAGCCTATGGTAAATAAATGGGGTATTTTATATTCGCACTACGCTTTATGTAAGCTTGTCAATTTAACTAAATTTATTGCTGTTTGAATACAGTATATCATTATAGATGAGTAGGGAATTTGCAGTAATCTCGCAGACGTAATATACTCAGACAAGTTCTGAAACTCTCACTTAAAACATCTCTGATTGTGAACAAGAATAAACGGTCAAATTAAATTGTTAAAATAAAGGAGAAGCAGATCGCTAAGAATTTGTCGCTAAGTTGGCAACACTGGCGCAAACTGAAGAGCGGGGAGCGGGAGGGGTGAGAGGTTTTGGGAGATGGGGGCGCGCGAACTGCAGCGCGCGACCGGAAGAGCACAAGCACCAAGTTTCAGCCCAGACTGTACCAAAATGCTGAGGTGCGGGGGGGCGGGGGAATTCTGGGAGTTTACCGGGAGACAGAAAAATACGGGAGACGGGTCTGAAATACGGGAGACTCCCGGGAAAAACGGGAGTGTTGGCAGGTATGGTGGTTAGCACTGTCGCCTCACAGCAAGAAGGTCTCTGGTTCGAGTCTCGGCTGGGTCAGTTGGCATTTCTGTGTGGAGTCTGCATGTTCTCCCCATGTTGGTGTGGCATACCTGCCAACACTCCCGTTTTTCCCGGGAGTCTCCCGTATTTCAGCCCCGTCCCCCGTATTGGTCTGTCTCCCGGTAAACTCCCGGAATTCCCCCGCCCCCCGCTCCTCAGCATTTTGGTACAGTCCGGGCTGAAACTTGGCGCTTGTGCTCTTCCGGTGACGGTCGCGCGCTACAGTTCGCGCGCCCCCATCTCCCTAAACCTCTCACTCCTCCCTCTCCCGGCTCTTTAGTTTGCACCAGTGTTGCCAACTTAGCGACAAATTTTCAAAAAAGCGACTAGCGACAAATCTAGCGACTTTTTTGTGTGTTACTGGCGATTTTTATATACTGTCGCTTGTCCATTACTGTACCGTCCCTACTCTTCTCAACGAGCCTCCCCTGCAGCCTGAGAGCAGAGCACCTCTCTGCGTACCGACGGCAAATGATTTAGAACAGGTGGCAGTTTGAAGGTATTTCCCTTGTACAGTCAACCGATCTGCTTCTCCTTTATTTTAACAATTTAATTTGACCGTTTATTCTTGTTGCACAATCAGAGATGTTTTAAGGGAGAGTTTCAGAACTTGTCTGAGTATATTACGTCTGCGAGATTACTGCAAATTCCCTACTCATCTATAATGATATACTGTATTCAAACAGCAATACATTTAGTTAAATTGACAAGCTTACATAAAGCATAGTGCGAATATAAAATACCCCATTTATTTACCATAGGCTGTTAAACAAACAGAAATGGTAGAACGCGATGACGTCAGTAATATGCAAATTAGCGTATGACGTAATTACCCCCTCTCCCGGTCTCCCGGAATTTACGAACCAAATGTTGGCAGGTATGTGGTGTGGGTTTCCTCCGGGTGCTCCGGTTTCCCCCACAGTCCAAACACACGGGCTATAGGTGAATTGAATAAACTAAATTGGCTATAGTGTATGTGTGTGGATGGGTGTTTCCTAGTACTGGGTTGCAGCTGGAAGGGCATCCGCTGTGTAAAACATATGCTGGATAAGTTGGAGGTTAATTCCGCTGTGGTGACCCCTGATGAATATAGGGAATAAGCTGAAGGAAAATGAATGAATGCATGCATGAATTGATGTCAATGGTTACACGTTTCCAGCTTTTTTCAAAATATCTTCCTTTGTGTTCAACAAAATAAAGAAAGTCATAAAGGTGTATAACCACTTGAGGATGAGTAAATAGTGAAGACATTTTCATTTTGGGGTGAACTATCCCTTTAAACGATTAAAAATCTGTAAATGTCAGCATAAATCACAGCCTACCTCTTGTAGTAAGCTAATTTGATTTATTTTTTGCAAGTAAAACGAGATCTTGTGAGAAATATACTTATATGCAGGGTGGGGTTTGATTTTATCCATTAGGGATGAATTGGAGGGTTGAAAAGTAAGGCGAATGACATCAGCTGTGAAGTCGTGGAGCAAGTTATTTCATTTTGATGAAAGATTGGCCTACGATCGTTTTATTTAATTTTATTATTATTATTATTTGGAATAACACGCACTGGGCACTCACTTATTTGTTACACTTTGCTTGTATTGGGTTTTAAAGTCTGTCTGGCTTCAACTTTAAAGGTGCCATATACTGCATTGTTTTAACAAAATTGTTTTCTTTTATGTACATCAAAAAAAATCTCCAGAAATGGTTTATATGCTAATTTCAATTCATGAATATTAATGAGCTTGCACTGACGTGCCACGCACAAAGCATGAACACGACAAATATGAACTCAATCGGAGTAATGTTAACCTATTTTGCTCTCCAGATCTGTTGTAGATAAAGGCTAAACTATAATTAAACTTGACAAAAGCGAGTGATAGAGGTGTATCGCGTTATATTTTGAAGTTACAGTCAAACAAAACAGCCTGGACTTAATATCAACCTGATATTCAGCATCTACATGTGTTTGTTTGAAACATAAACAATATTCACAATAAACACAATAAATTAACAAAAGAAGTCACTAAACATACCTCATGCCTCTTCAGAGTGGAAATAAATGCATGTGTAATCTGTAAATCTTGCATTTTGCGTCCTGAGGCGAGTTTGAACATGTCTCATGCTGTCGATGCCTAGTAACGCACAGTAAACAGGCTCGCGTTTTCAAAATAAAAGTCCCACATACATAGTAATTGAAATGTATGCTTAAAATCACTAAGTGGGGAAAATGATCACTATAAAACGTTTGGCTTATCAAACGTAGCCTGAGGCGTGCATATTAATGATCTCAGAGCTTTTTTTATGATCTCAGAGCTGCATATCGTCGTCAAAGAGCTTAGAATGAACAAGAGAGGACACTCTAGTGCGATATGGGAAACAGCCAATAGATGGCGTGGCGGCCATTTTGGAATGAAATAGAACAACAGCATATTATAAGCCTGTAAAATAAACTATTAAAAGCAGTGTTGCCAGATTGGGCGGTTTCCCGCCCAATTGGGCGGTTTTGAATCAAAGTTTGCGGGTAAAAAATATCATAGGCGGGTAGTGGATATTTGGGCGGTATTGAAAAGGTACGCCCGCCTGCCCGCGATCTCCGGTAACCCCCCAATTTTCGTCAATTTTGGGACCTGTCCCCCAACTGTTCATGAAATACAGGACTATCCAACCACCCCTCATACGTTTTGCAGCGGCCCATATATCTATGTGAGCACCCCCCCCCCCCCCCACTTTTTGTAAAATCGACGCTGTTGGGCGGGTGTTTTCGCTTGTCGGCGGGTTCTTGGGCTGGAAAAAGTCAGCTACATCTGGCAACACTGATTAAAAGTGCTAATGATTGTGATAGTAAGTGTTGTATTGTCGTCTTTCAGGTTTTATCTCAGCTTTAATGCGCTTTTTAAATAAAAAACAAAGCAGCTACTTGCCATCGCGACAGCAATAAGATCCAATAGGCAGCCGATCGCTTTCACTCCAAAATGGCGGAATCCGGGGCTGTTGCTGGGCGCTGCTGTTGCAATGGAACGTTCTATTGAGTGTAGCCTCATTCTAAGCTCTAAGTGGTCATTCTAAGCTCTTTGTCGTCGTGTTCTCTTGATGACATCAGCTGTTCGTCAGGTCAGGGTGAATGAACTAAAGTAGGCATACATGCAAATGTGGAGGGTGGCTTGTGAGGCTCGTCACAGTTTGTTTTGTGCTCTGATTGGCCCGTTGTCCACCGGGGTTTTGAAATCGTGGAATTTACATGAGAACGAGGAAACAGTGGTATCTGAGGCTCACAGTATGCCGATTTCCATATACTGATCTTATTCTATGCCTTGGTATACCCAGATTTTCATTATAAGGCACCTTTAACTCTTTGTAGCAGTGTTCATATTGCTGCTAATTTATTCTCAACTCAATGGAGCAACTCAATGGTGATTTAGTGACTGAGAAGAGATTTAAGTTTAGTGAAATCACTGTTTATGTCAACATAGGCTCATTCTCAAAACGTATATACCCCTATATTCATTTCTGGAGATCGTAAATTATGTAGCCAGAAGTATGTTTGGCTGCATTTCGTCTAAAAGGAACACTACGGGGCGGTATGATGCCATTCCTTTTTACGATTACTAGCTGATTGCTTAGCTCCATATGGACGGCTTTCTGGTTGTTACCAGTTTGTCCAGTAGCTTGCTGCATAGGTTGGCGGACTTGAGATGCAGAAAGGAGTTGTCCACGCCGACGTGGTTTGAGTCCAGCGAAGAACAGTCCTGAAAGCAGGTAAGACAAAAACAAAAGCCAAAAATTAAAATAAACAAGTAAATAACAGGGTGAGAATGTGGTAAAATCTGAAAACGTGGTAAAAATCAGGCGATGGCTTTTCTTTTTGTTGATTGCTTTTCAAAACACTTTCGTTTGGGTTTAGGGCATACCTGCCAACACTCCCGTTTTCCTGGGAGTCTCCCGTATTTCAGACCCGTCTCCCGTATTGGTCTGTCTCCCGGTAAACTCCCGGAATTCCCCCGCCCCCCGCTCCTCAGCATTTTGGTACAGTCCGGGCTGAAACTTGGCGCTTGTGCTCTTCCGGTGACGGTCGCGCGCTACAGTTCGCGCGCCCCCATCTCCCTAAACCTCTCACTCCTCCCGCTCCCCGCTCTTCAGTTTGCGCTAGTGTTGCCAATTTAGCGACAAGCTTTCAAAAAAGCGACTAGAGACAAATCTAGCAACTTTTTTGTGTGTTACTGGAGATTTTTATATACTGTCGTTTGTCCATTACTGTACCGTTCCTACTCTTCTCAACGAGCCTCCCCTGCAGCCTGAGAGCAGAGCACCTCTCTGCGTACCGACGGCAAATGATTTAGAACAGGTGGCAGTTTGAAGGTATTTCCCTTGTACAGTCAACCCGATCTGCTTCTCCTTTATTTTAACAATTTAATTTGACCGTTTATTCTTGTTGCACAATCAGAGATGTTTTAAGGGAGAGTTTCAGAACTTGTCTGAGTATATTACGTCTGAGAGATTACTGCAAATTCCCTACTCATCTATAATGATATACTGTATTCAAACAGCAATACATTTAGTTAAATTGACAAGCTTACATAAAGCGTAGTGCAAATATAAAATACCCCATTTATTTACCATAGGCTGTTAAACAAACAGAAATGGTAGAACGCGATGACGTCAGTAATATGCAAATTAGCGTATGACGTAATACACCCCCCCCCCCGGGTGGTCTCCCGGAATTTACGAACCAAATGTTGGCAGGTATGGTTTAGGGAGGTGGGTGGGTGCTCGTCAATCGATGCTTTTGAAAACACTATCGGTTGGGTTTAGGAAAGTGGGTGGGTGGGTCAATTGGTGCTTTTGAAAACACAAGCGGTTGGGTTTAGGGCAGGGATGTCAAACTCAATTCCTGGAGGGCTGCAGCCCTGCACAGTTTAGTTCCAACCCTGCTTCAACACACCTAATCAAACAAAGTCCTTCAGGCTTGTTTGAAACCTACCAGTAAGTGTGTTGAAGCAGGGTTGGAACTAAATTGTGCAGGGCTGCAGCCCTCCAGGAATTGAGTTTGACATCCCTGGTTTAGGGAAAGGAGTGGGTGGGGGGATCGGTCAGTCAGTCGGTTAGTCAGTCAGTCAGTCGACAGCAGCCTCTGGTGGATTTACGCAAGAACAGCAGGCGCGTATGGCACTCGTGAGAGAAATTTAAGATCTCAAAAAGCGTACACAGCGGCCTCTGGTGGATTTGCAAACACAAAAAAATGCAAAAAACGTAGCTGCTGGGACGTATTTAGCATTCTCCAGAAATGTATATAGGGGTACGTTTTCAGAATGAGCCTGGGTTGGTTTATGTCCATGAAACCAGTCTGAGATTATTTGAGCTTTGTGACCTGGTTCATTCTCCTGCTGGAAATAACAAATAAGATTTGTTGTCTGTAGTCATGAAGGCATGGTGTGGTGTCTAAATGATGCTAAATTAGTGTTAAGGTGCCCAAAGTGTGCCAAGAAAATAGCAATCATACCAGTACACCACCAGCACTACGAAATGTTGATGCAAGTCAGGATAAATCCATACTATTGTTTTGTTTCACGGATGTTTTCTAGAAAACCAAACTGGAAATCGAGAGTGTGTGACGTCATTAACATGACACACAGCACATACTCTGAGCAATAGTTAAAATTGATGGTTTCTGTTGATTTGAACATTCTATCGATAATATAAGTGCATGTAAGTCAGCAAAATACAGTGGGGGAAATAAGTGTTAAACATGTCATGTTTTTTTTTTCTGCGAAAAATATTCTAAAGGTGTCACGGTTGTGGATCTGTCTGTTTCTCTTGTATGTGTGTGTAAGGGTGTGGGTGTGTTTGTTTGGGGGTACCTTCACCGCGTGGCTATGTGTGTTTACATTTTGCCAGCTGAGCGATCACGTGCCTTGCTACTGCTCAGTCTCACTCAGCTGTTATCAATCAACCACAGGTGCAGCACGTTACCGCACTCCTTTATATGTTCAGTGTTTGTATTTCGTGTTTGTCAGTTCGTTGTTATTCACATCAGTGTCTGTTCCTGTCAGGCTTTTCCCGCTGAATCCGCTGGTGGTAGAGTCTGTTGCTTTTGGACTTGTCTTACGCAGCTTGGTTTCATTGAAGTTGTTACTGCTGTTGTACTGATGACAACCACAAGAGAATTACCTTGTATTGCCGCTTTGAAGAACTGCTACCGCTGTTTAGCGTGGTGAGATATCCATGAGAGAAATCTCTCTGGACCTGTTGCTCCGAAGAACTTTTATTCCGCTGTTAAGCGTTGTCGATTTCCTTGAGAGATGCATCATTGCTCTACCCTTTCCCTTGATATCTGGTGAGATCTATACTAGTTTTTATTTCCTGTTATCCCTGTTTATTAAATCATTTTGCATTCACTTGCATTTAGGTCTCCTGCGAGTTTGTGACAAAAGGAGCTTCTGACGTGGAATTTAACCAGATTTTGGTAAAAAAAACAAACATAAAAATAAAACAAAACAAAATCAGATTTTTTTATGTTTAGTAACAATTAAATGAAAGAGAAAGTGCTGAACTACTGAAATGTATTTAGTAAAGGCTTGTTTTTGGTGATGGCAGCTTAAAGACCCCTCTCATATGGAGAATGAAGTCACAAGCATTGCTCAGGTGTGAGCTTCTTACAGACTAAAACAGAGCATCAAAATCTTGATGGTTCTGTGGGTCTCGTCTATCAAATCTGATCTTTATTTTGTATTTTCTATTGGATTCAAGTCAGGTGATTGGCCGGGCCATTCTACAGCTTGATTTTCTTTCTCTGAAAGCATTTGAGAGTCTCCCTGGCTGTGTTTTGGATCATTGTCTTGCTGAAATGTCCACCCTGGTTTCATCTTCATCCTCCTGCTAATGTAGATGTTAAACTAAAGCAGCAAATATTCATTTACAATGAGGAAGGGCAGAGGGTTGCTGAAGAACTACTGAGAGATTTCAGCTGCTGTCTGGGCTTTTATTGCCTTTCTACACCTTCCTTTCTTCATGTGTTCAATAGTTTTTCCCTGTGTCATTTCATTTTATTAGTTTTGTTTTCTTTGCATATATGGATTTCTTAGGTTGTTACCAATATTCGGTGAAAATTAACAAGCTTATCTAATAAATTGGCTGGTGTGAATCACTAACATGAATGTAAAAAAACCCAAAAAAGTTTCAGTTTTGGTGTCACGCTGACTCTAAATCTTATAATTGGAAGGCGCAGGCAAGAAATGACAGGTGCTGCATGCAATCTGGAAAAGTTTGGCATGCGCAAAATGCAGGAAAGCATGACTCAAGGAAACCTAAATGCTAAAATTGAGCTCTCATATTAAAACGCAAGACCTGATCACACACGTCGCGAAGTATTTAAATATACTGTATATCGGCCTGTGTTTTGTTTCAAGTCAGATTGGACTAATGGTTGCCATCTGCTGGTGAGAGCCAGTGGAAGTAAAAGCATGTATTTACCCAAAAATAAATCTCCACGGAGAGACACAGGCGACTGCACATGAAATTACAGGTCTGCCGAATCTACAGCTGACTGTCAGAGTGTGTTTGTTATGGTGGAGGGTTTTTTTTTTGTTGCTAGCCAATACTTCTCTCTGAGGCCTTGGCAAGCGTTGGCTATTTTGAAAACGAGGTGAATGTTATGCTTTCTGTGCGATGCCCAGAGTTTGACAGTGACAAAAAAGTCCTATAGTAATTTGTTGATGTTCACATGGTTGCTCCGTGACATCAGATGTTGATTTTGGAGAGCTTTGACAGGAGCAACATTTGTCGCAGCACACGAGGACTTGCAGACCTGAAGTACACTCAAGAATGGTTGTTCAAACTATTCACTTGAAATGAGCTGAGTCAACACAATTCTTGAGTGTTTTTGGGGGGAGAACTTAAATGTTTTATATTTAATCCACTTAAAATATGCATTAACAATTACGTTAATCAGGTTGCTCTTCAGTGTTTGGACTTTCAGCAGTGAAAATTAAACCACACTGAACTGAACTAAACTTCAACTCTGAAAACTGAACTGAGATCGTTTCAATTTACTAAAACTTCTATGTTAAGCTGCTTTGATGCAATCTACATTGTAAAAGCGCTAGAGAAATCAACATGAATTGAATTTAATTGAGTTGTGTTGAGACAACATGAAGGAATTGTGTGGAAGCCTGCATTTTTTACAGTGTATGTGTTGGTGACGTGCCATGAAAATCTTGACTTGAAAGCAGCAGTGTTGAGCCATGAATCATGCGCGCTGTCGTGCACTGTTATCTTTGCACATCTGCGCTAAATGACCATGTTTGCAGGTGCTAAACTGGACTCGACAGCTTGCAATTAAGCGTTTAGTGCACTAAAAAATGATTCATTGGATTTACTCTATTTTTTTTAGGGTAAGTGGTTGCAAACAATTTATATGGGCTAAATTTAAACAAACAAATTAAAGTTGAACATTACTACGTTTAATTTGTTTGTTTCAATTCAGCTCGTATAAATTGTTTGCAATTAATTACCTTAAAAAAAAGAGAGTAAATCATAAATGAATTATTTAAGGAGTCATTTAAGTCCTTTAATATACACTGACAAAATGAAGTCTGCAAACTTGTTGCAAACAATTTATGTGTGTTGAATTTAAACAAGCAAATTATATTTAGTAATGTTCAACTTAACTTGTTTGTGTAAATTCAACCCAGATAAATAGTTTACAACCAGTTAAAAAAATTTTGTAAATCCAAGGAATCATCTTGGAATAATTTGTCAATGTTATAATTAAAAGTTCACTGTTTATTGTATAACAGACTACTGCGTTTTAAATTTTATTGCATGACAGAATTAAACACAATAATATCTAGATATATAGTTGAGGACATGCTGCCGTTGTCTCTCACATTGTCCCACAACATTAAAATAGTGTAGATTAGTCTACAATGTTTTATTTATTTATTTTTAATTAATAAATTTTTTTGGACATACACAAAACCAAACTACAAACACAAGATAAAATGCCTGACGCAAAACAAAACTGCATATACAGAAATATACACATGACCCAAAAGTACAAATAAGGCGGGACCAGTGAGAAGTTTGATGAAAACTTTTTTTTTTTTCTGACACTGTTTCAATTCACTATAATCTTCCATGTTAAGCTGCTTTGACACAATCTACATTGTATAAGCGCTATACAAATAAAGATGAATTGAATTGAATTGAAAACAGAACACACATGAATCAATGTCTATGCAGACGCTATGCCATTCCGAGTCTCAAAATGTCATACAGCAAGGTTTATACAGTATTGTCCAAATATGGTGACCGAGTGCGAATAAATGTATTAGTTGTGGAGTGGATAAGACATGTTAAATATTCCAGGGGAATAGTCTCTTGAATTGTTGAATGCCATCCTTTCATGGAAGAGGGTTTATCATTGATCCATAACATCAAAATATTCTTCCTAAAGATCCTAAAGATTAACAGGCAGAACAATCGTTGTTCATACTTGTTCCTAATCAGTTTGCAAGGAAAACCCAGGAGAAGAGACAAAGGGTCTATATCCATGTCCCGACCAAAAATGCTGCTTATTGCAGCATTGTTGCAGACCAAGAGCGGTTACTCACTGAAGCTAAGCAAGGCTGAGCCTGGTCAGTACCTGGATTGGAGACCACTTGGGAGAACTAGGTTGCTGTTGGAAGTGATGTTAGTGAGGCAAGTAGGAGGCGCTCAACCTGCAGTCTGTGAGTCCTAATGCCCCAGTAAAGTAAAGCAGACATACTGTCAGTGAGCACCGTCTTTTGCATGAGACGTCAAACCAAGTTCCTGACTCCCTGTAGTCATTAAAAATCCCATGGCATTTCTGGTAAAGTTTGTGAAGCGCGTTGGGTGCATAGCCATATATGCGCTATATAAATACACATTACACATTATTTGAGCTACGATTCTGTGCCAATAGGCCTGAATCACCTGACAGTCCCATATGAATGAAGATGGTCAGTGTGTCTGGTCAGTGTATCTTTTGGTCATTGGATTTTCACTTCAGAAACAGATATTGAAAAACAAAAATGAGCAGTTTTTTTGATTTCCGTTTTCAAATTCAAAAACGAAAATTAAAATACAATGATTTTTTGTTTTTGAATTTTAAAACGAAAAGCAAAAAAACGACTCGTTTTTCTTTTTCATGGTGAAAAACAGAAAAGCAAAATTCAAAAATTGATTTTTGATTTTCATTAAAATGAAAATTAAATCACCAGAAAACAAAAACGAATAAAGGCTTGTTTTTTTATATTCTGAAACCAGATAGGCCGACTCATTCACGATGACGCAATGCTGCCACACACAGGCTAGCCTATAGGCTATTATTTTTTCCTTATTAAAGGTTTTATATATATATATATATATATATATATATATATATATATATATATATATATATATATATATATTAGGGGTGTAACGATACACCAAAGGCACGATTCGGTTCGGTTCACGGTTTTGGAGCCACGGTTCGGTTCGGTTCGGTTTCTGTTTGCTGTGGGGTTAGGGTTGATGTCATCTTAACAGCAATGCTAAGGAACAATAGATTCACTTAATAACAAGAACAACTAAACATTTTCTTTATTAACTTTGCCATCACATTTTAGTACAGTCAGGATACCGGAGTAAACAACAAAAATGAAATAAATACCTCCAATATAGAGTAGTCAGAAAAAACAATTCTCCTTATTGCAGCCATTCTTAAGAAAGTAAACTCAAATTAAATAAATAACTGCAGTGTAGACTATAGTGAAAGATAAACAGGCTTGTCCTTTCTAAGAACATTTGAAATATTTCAGTTAATTTCAGTTAAGATGAACACAGTTTCCATAAGTATACTTTATTGATAAAGGTGTATGGCTCTGCATACAATGACTTTATCTTGCTGGAGTCTATAGCCGCCTCACTCCACCCCAGGACGCGTTAATGTCGCAAAACGCACAAAAACGCACTAAATCGCACTTCAGCAGCGGTTATTTGAAAGCCCATATAAAGATCTGCACTTGAGCATGTATATTTGAGGGCGTGCAAGAAGTTTTGCGCACGAACAGAGGAAATCGGCGCGCAAGCAAAGAGAATACACTGCAGTTTTGTCTGAAACTAATGTTACGGTTCTAGCTGGTTGTATTTTAGCCTCCCGTTCGCTCTCACTCTCTCTCTCTCTCTATCTCTCACTCTCTCTCTCTCCGTGCCTGTCATTTCTGTATGTCCACCTTCACGACAGCTGATCTATCATCACTGGGCGTCGTGGCGCGGGGATATAAAAAGCCCGTCAGGAAAAGCGCAGAAGAGCGCATCTTCCTTTGATCTCGTTTTTCGTGTATTTTGTCAACATGATTATGATTTTCATTGTTTTTGCTTAACTTTCGGTTGGGCAAAATTATTTAGCATTACTTTTGCCCACTCTGAGATATTTTGTGATTTTTGTACATTTTTATTTTGATTGATTTGTTTGTTAGTTTTTGGCTCAGCTATTGTTGGCTATTTCCCGTTACATTGAGCTATACCTCCTCAAGTTCACTCTTTTCTCAGAGTAAGGTGGATAGGGAAGATGTCTTACGACTTCCATTTTGCAAACACATAGAAAATGTATTGTTAAAGACATCAGGTAAGAGGTGAACGTCATATTTGTATTTATTTTAATCTACAGTTCAGTATAGGGAAGAATGCGGCGCACGGCGCTGAAAACTGCAATGTCAATATATTGCCTGCGCGCCTATTCTCTCCGTCCATGCACAAAACTCATGCGTGCCCCCATATATACTCCCCTCAAGTGCGCCTTAGTGTGTTTATGTAACAAGCATGTCTCCAACCTTCATTAGATTTGCTAGAAATATTTATGAATGTCTCCAATAGACCGGAGCGGCATTAATGCTCCCTGAAGTAAAGTGAAACGGCTAAACTCCAGCAAGACAACGTCATCTATACATTTTAAAGTATTATAAAGCATTATCTATTATCTATAAAGTATAATTATGGAAACTGTGTTCATCTTAACTGAAAGCGGTCGTATTTGCCAGCCTCACACGCTGCATGCACCTGTCAGTCAGTTACTGATGCGTGATGCGTAAACACACTAAATCGCACTTCAGCTGCTTGTTTTTGAAAGCGCACTTGAGCAGAGTATACACGAGGGCACGCAAGAATCCCGTGCACCAACAGAGAAAATCGGCGCGCAAGCATCAGTCAGTGGCGGGGTGAATTTTGGTGTGGCGCCCTGCCATGGAAGAATGAATGTAGCGGAAACCATGCAGTAATCGAGTGATCGCGCACTCACATGACATGACATGCACTTGGAAAATACTAACTTTAGAATATAATATTTAGAACAAAACCTCATTACTAATACAATTTAATCAAATGTGATCAAACAAATATGTGCTTAAATTTGGTTTAATTAGTTAGAGACAAGAGACGTCAACCTCAACAATGGGCAGCAGGGGGCGTGAGAGTATCGCGGTACGCCACGAGAGTTTCGGTTCGGTTCGAAGTATCGTTACACCCCTAATATATATATATATATATATATATATATATATATATACATATATACATACACATATATATATATATACTTCTAAAGAAGTTACTCCACCTCGTTTAGAGCATCATTATGGGCGTTTTATGTTTTAACTAACGTGGTTCAAGCAATAGATCTGCGACAGAGAAACTACGGGTTTTGGAAAACACTCGTCACTACATCGTTCTTTTGCCAAACGATGCATCGCACTATGATAGTTTAGCCGCGAGTTACGTCGTTGTTTGGGAAACGCACCCCTGAATGGCTCTGGCCCTATTGCAAACTGAAAGCTTACTGGCTAGAAACCAAACCATCTCCCATTCTTTTTACAAATAATGCACTCCAAGCTCTTTTCCCCAAATTGATTTGAAAAGGGAGTTACAGACAGTGTTATAAGAGTACAATGTTTTATATTTATTTTATAGTCATTTGACAAATTAGTTTTTTTTAAAGTAACGCATTAGTTACTTTCCCTGGTAATTAGTTACTTTTATAATTATGTAACTCAGTTACTATTTGTGAGAACTAGTAAGTATAACTAATTACTCTTTTAAAGGAACGTGCCCAACACTGGTAGTACGTAATACAATAATTGATGAAATTTCAGTTCATTAGATTAAATAAAAAGTATATTAAACGACTCCTTAAAAGACTCCGAATGGTGATAAAATGATTAATTTTAACAAATGCAAATTAGCAGCATGTCCTCTAGCACCCTCCCCATGCAGATTGCACACAGAAAGAAAGAAAGCAAAGATGCAGCTGTTTTGAGGCACATTCAGTAAAGACAGCAGATCAGCACATCAAAGAGAGCGAGTTCAGCTGAAGGGTGTGTTCGCTGAGCAAACCGGCATTTTTGACTCATGCACAGGGTGGTATTTGAGGATTTATGCGTAAGAATAGTCAAATGACACAGTGCAAGCTCATCAGCCGGCTGTGTCACTGTGGTTTGGGAATTTCCTCTGTAATTACCTGAGCGATCCCTCTGCACCTGGAGACCATGCTGAACAAACCCACGGCTTTACTCTGACCGCTGGAATGTAAACACACTTCCCTCTAGCACTCGCAAAGATGTCAGTTCGGCCTCGTAGAAATCAATATCAGCCACACACTGTAAAAAAAAATATGTACATGGAGTTGAAGTCAGAATCATTCGCCCTCTCATGAATTTTATTTTTCAGATATTTCCCAAATTGTGTTTAACAGAGCAAGGATTTTTTCACAGTATTTCCTATAATATTTTTTCTTCTGGAGAAAGTCTTATTTGTTTTATTTCGGCTATAATGAAAGCTGTTTTTATTTTTTTCAAACCCATTTTAAGGTCAATATTATTAGCCCCCTTAAGCAATATTTGTTTTGGATAATCTACAGAACAAACCACTGTTATACAATGACTTGCCTAATTACCCTAACTCACCTAATTAACATATTTAAGCCTTTAAATGTCACTTTAGGCTGAATTCTAGTATCTTGAACAATATCATAGATAAAATACAATACTGTCATCATTCATTCATTCATTCATTTTCTGCCGCTTTTCCGGGGCCGGGTCGCGGGGGTAGCAGTCTTAGGAGAGAACCCCAGACTTCCCTCTCCCCAGACACTTCCTCCAGCTCCTCCGGGGGTATCCCGAGGCGTTCCCAGGCCAGCCGAGAGACATAGTCCCTCCAGCGTGTCCTGGGTCTTCCCCGAGGCCGCCTCCCGGTGGGACATGCCTGGAACACCTCCCTAGGAAGGCGTCCAGGAGGCATCTGAAACAGATGCCCGAGCCACCTCAACTGACTTCTCTCGATGTGGAGGAGCAGCGGCTCTACTCCGAGCTCCTCTCGAGTGACAGAGCTCCTCACCCTATCTATAAGAGTGCGCCCTGCCACCCTTCGAAGAAAACTCATTTCAGCCGCTTGTATCCGAGATCTTGTCCTTTTGGTCATGACCCAAACCTCATGACCATAGGTGAGAGTAGGAACGTAGATTGACCGGTAAATTGAAAGCTTTGCCTTTCTGCTCAGCTCCTTCTTTACCACAACGGACCGGTATATCGACTGCATTACTGCTGCCGCTGCACCAATCCGCCTGTCAATCTCACGTTCCATCCTTCCCTCACTCGTGAACAAAACCCCAAGATAAATAATATAGAGATAAATATGTCTGTAAAATAAGTGAACTTGCACTGGCAGTTTTTTACAATAATAATTCCTTACATTTATATAGCGCTTTTCTGGACACTCAAATTGCTTTACACATTTCTTTACACAGAGGGAATCTCCTCATCCACCACCAGTGTGCAGCATCCTCCTTTTATCACAGTCTTGGACATGCGTAATGCCTTTGATGCATTGTTTTTGATTCATTTTCATTTTTTTCTCCCTAATTTACTGTTGGTGGCCATATTTGCTCCATTAACTTCCAATATAACCATATTTTTTTTATTACAAAGCCATGGCAGAATATAACCATGCATGTTTGATTGTTGGTGGTTTTCCCTGTTAGGAAGAGCTAAATTAATATGTTTTACTGTTGATCATCAGTTGGCACCATTAACGCTTTACATAGGGCTGTGCAAAAGCTTAGGATTTCATATGGAGTATAACAGCAAATTAAAGTGTGTGTATTTGTTTGAGAGTGTGTGAGAGTGACTTTACGCACTTACCTTAATGTGTCTGAGAAAATCAAAATATGCATCTCAGCTCTCAGAACTACATGGAGTAAACAAAAACAAGGACTGTGTATTTATGCACCATCAAATGTGGTTATAATGGAAGTCAATGGGCCAAAAACAGCCACCAACAGTAAATTAGGGAGAAATAATCAAAATCTAACAATGCATCAAAGCCAATGCTGTTACTAATCATTTACATGTCCAAGACTGTGATTTAAGGGGAAAAATCCAGTCCACAACTACTTTTTATATTGAAAATACGTCATTTTTATGTGTTTTTTCACCAAATCAGTGACATCATTTATGAATTTGGCAATTAAAGAGTTAAAATCCTGTAACTTTTAAAACCATTTAGTAGTTTTAATGAGGACTGAGGTTAATTAACAGATTTATGCAAAAAAATAATAATAAAAAACTTATCTGATGCATTTTTACAGCAGTTTAATTCAGTGGATGTTTTCGTCTCGAACATAACAAACAGGTAGTAAGTTGGAACAGTGCACAACGGTTAAACTGGACCTCTTATGCAAAAATGACTTTTATAAGGGGTTTAAACACATTTGTGTGGTAAAAGTGTGTGAATATAGCCAGCCTCTAATGGTCAAAATTAATTAATTACATTGTTTATAATCACACTTGTTGGTTGGTGTTGTACACTCTCAGAGAAAAAGGTACACGATGATACAAATAATGTTCCTAAAGGATTCAGCATTGCTTTATAAATGTGTTGCTCATTATTAGGTCAAGTTATCTAATCGATTAACAAATGTGTTAGTGTATTAGTAAGTAAACATTAACTAAATAAGTTGTTCATGTAAAGAGATGTATTAGAATATGTGTAAATTAACAAAGGTTAAGTAATGCTTAATATATGCCTTATTCATTGTTAGTTCATGTTAACTAATGCACCCTTAATGTAAAGTGTTACCAAAAAAGCTTAGTTTCTGGATTTTATATGGAGTATAACAGCAAATTAAAGTGTGTGTATGTGTTTGTGAGTGTGGGAGAGTGACTCTACGCACTTACCTTAATGTGTCTGAGAAAATCAAAATATGCATCTCAGCTCTCAGAACTACATGGAGTAAACAAAACAAGGACTGTGTATTTATGCACCATCAAATGTGGTTATAATGGAAGTCAATGGGGCAAAAACAGCCACCAACAGTAAATTAGGGAGAAATAATCAAAATCTAACAATGCATCAAAGCCGATGTTGTTACTAATCATTTACATGTCCAAGACTGTGATTTAAGGGGAAAAATCCAGTCCACAACTACTTTTTATATTGAAAATACGTCATTTTGATGTGTTTTTTCACCAAATCAGTGACATCATTTATGAATTTGGCAATTAAAGAGTTAAAATCCTGTAAATTTTCTAATCAATTTAATAGTTTTAATGAGGACTGAGGTTGATTAACAGATTTATTTGAAAAAAATAGAAAAAAATATATATTTATCTGATGCATTTTCACAGCAGACATAACATAACAAACAGGTAGTAAATTGGAAAAGTGCACAAAGGTTAAAGACCGTTAAGGTTAAGGACCTCTTATGCAAAAATTACTTTTATAAGGGGTTTAAACACATTTGTGTGGCAACGGTGTGTGAATATAGCCAGCCTCTAATGGTCAAAAAGATTTTTATAATCACACTTGTTGGTTGCTGTTGTATATTACACTACAAAAACCCTGTAATAAACTGCCAGTACATTTTCTGTCATTTCTCTTTATGTTATTTCTTATACATTATATTGTTTCAAACTACAAAAATGTCAATAAAAGTCACTTTGTTTTCAACATCAAAAGTCGACAGAGCAGAAATCAACATCCTATAATGCAATTTAAAATCATAATTAAATATATAATAAAACACTGTGAATCATGAAATACAGAAACTGTTAGTTAATGATTGTTTTGTACACTGCAAGTATGTTTTGCATGCTCATCTGAAGTCACACGATTGCTCTCATATCTCATTTGTGCCTGCATGCATTTAAACTTGATTTGAGAGCTGTGGTGGAGGAAAGGTTTTTCAGTTGGAAAACAACTTAAATTTGAGTCTGTTTCTCATTTGAAGCATCTTATTTACATTCATTTGTATAGAAGAGGCTCTTATTCAAAGCGAATGAGAAACATCCCAAACATCAACATTCACATTACACAGTAACGCCAACTAGATTAGCTCGACAGATGACTTACTCAATAGATTTGTCTTGTTTCCAAAACAAATATCTAAATACTCTTAAGTTAAAGCACATTCACTTGGGAAGCAAAACTCTAAGTCTTATTTTCTGAAAGTTAATTACAATTAAATGAGCCTTTGCAGAGGGGAAAAAAGTTTATCTGGGTTATTTTTTAGTTTTATTACTTAGTAATTTTACTATTTTCCAGTATAAATGTCTATATATTTTTAAATAGAGGCTGTATTGTGGCTAAGTGGGTAGCACTGTGGCCTCACAGCAAGAAGGTTGCTGGTTCGAGTCTCAGCTGGGCCAGTTGGCCTTTCTGTGTGAGTTTGTATGTTCTCCCCGTGTTGGTGTGGGTTTCCTGCGGGTGCTTGTTCTAAGCTAAATAAAAATAAATGAATTTGCACTTCAAATAATCTATTTTCCCTTTATTTTTCCAACTCCACTGGCAATTTGTTTTCTTCAAGCTTTTAAGTATAAATTCAGCATAAAATTAGCTTAATTTTGGTCAAAATTTTAAATAATAAGGCGCAATATCCTAAGAAATTTCATTTCTCAATTAACTTAACTTGATTTAAGAATAATGGAAACCAAGACAAAAATATTATGCAATTTTTTATTATTTTTTTTCCGTTAATTGGCATATTTCCTACTTTCACCCACTTACTTTTGATGCATTTTCAGAAAAAGTAATTAAAAAAATGTATCTTGACTGAAGTATGTTTAGACATTTGTACAGGAAAACAAGACAAATAATGTATGAAAAAATGTCTGTGTTTGTGTGCAGTTTGGTCAGTATATTTTTTCTTTCCTTACAGTTACATTTTTTTCCCTTTTTACAGCATAAACTCCTTTAATTTTGATGTATTTTCAGAAAACGTGTCTTTACTTAAAGTAAATGTATCTTGATCTGAGAATTTTTATACATTGTACTGAAAAACAAGACAAAAATACCATTTAAAAAGCATTTGAAATGTGAACATTAGTCCAAATTTATGCTGCTTAATATTAATCAACTTAAATTAAAATAAGATTTTTCTTATTATATATATATATATATTCATTCATTCATTCATTTTCTTGTCGGCTTTGTCCCTTGCGGGGTCGCCACAGCGGAATGAACCGCCAACTTATCCAGCACGATTTTACGCAGCGGATGCCCTTCCAGCCGCAACCCATCTCTGGGAACTTCCACACACACATTCACACTCATATACTATGGACAATTTAGCTTACCCAATTCACCTGTACTGCATGTCTTTGGACTGTGGGGGAAACCGGAGCACCCGGAGGAAACCCACGCAAACGCAGGGAGAACATGCAAACTCCACACAGAAACGCCAACTGACCCAGCCGAGGTTCGAACCTGCGACCCAGCGACGTTCTTGCTGTGAGGCAACAGCACTACCTACTGCGCCACTGCGTTGCCATATATATATATATATATATATATATATATATATATATATATATATAAGAAAAATCTTATTTTAATTAGTTAAAATAAGCTAATAATTCTGACTTCAACTGTGTGCATATTTATATATATATATATATTGATATGTTTATATATTTATATATATTGATTATATATATTGATTATATATATTGATACAGTTGAAGTCAGAATTATTAGCCCCCTTTTGAATTTTTTTCTTTTTTAAATATTTCCCAAATGTTGTTTAACAGAGCAAGGAAATTTTCACAGTATGTCTGATAATATTTTTTCTTCTGGAGAAAGTCTTATTTGTTTTATTTCGGCTAGAATAAAAGCAGTTTTTAATTTTTTAAAAGCCATTTTAAGGTCAATATTATTAGCCCCTTTAAGCTATATTTTTTTTCTATAGTCTACAGAACAAACCATCATTAAACAATAACTTGCCTAATTACCCTAACCTGCCTAGTTAACCTAATTAACCTAGTTAAACCTTTAAATATCACTTTAAGCTGTATAGAAGTGTCTTGAAAAATATCTAATCAAATATTATTTACTGTCATCATGGCAAAGAGAAAATTGTTTTTTCTTTCTTTTTTTCACATTTAATGTAAATTTATCTTGATTTAAGAATGTTTTTTTTTTTTGTTTTTTTCCTATTTACGACAGATTTCCTCAATCAGTGTTACACTATAATTAAGGCCCAATGCCAATTCCTTTTTTTTAAAGCACTACAGCACCTGCACACATCATCATATGTCATTGCGATCTCTTGCTTCATATGAGATCAGACGATCGCGACTGCTGGAGTTATTCCAGTTGCTTTATTTTTTGGTATTTATCTTCAGGAAATCCCTGAAGGCATATATTATGTTATCATAGCGATCTATGTGGCAATAAGATCGTAACTGTACTGAGCATTTACACAGTGGCCATATTCATCTAAACACACAAAAAACAACATTAACATTATAGCAGACACTGTAAAAGCTCATTCCCAGCCACTAGACTTTTCTGACAGGGTATTCGAGTGTCAGAATGTTTTGGGACGGCTGTACAGGAGTTATTATTATGGATTATAGATAGCCAAATTTAGCGGTTTTTATTTTAGCGGGTTTTTTTTTCAAAGCATGATGGTAAAACACGTATGTGGTTATGAATATATTAACACCTGTGTTTGTTTGTTGAAAAAATTCGTAATAATGACAAAAAATACGAATTTGTGAATCTCCTTGTTGCTGGTGTATTCTGGGAAATTTTCTTACCCCTTGGTTTCGAGTGTGGTCCTGAAAAATCTTCGTTCGAAGGGGTATCTACCCCTTGCCCTTAGCCCTACGCCTTCAAGCTAAAGAGAATTGGTACATCCCAATTAGTAAGGGGAAGGGATAAGAGGTAGAATTGGGATTGGACCTATAAGTTTCACATGAGGATAACATTTTTTTACACAGATGTTTGTATACTATATTTATTCAGAGTTGTCGTTCAAACAAATGGCGAAAATAATATGAAATAGGATAAAATATTAATAAGTTACGTAACTTGTTTGATTTCTTCATGTGCACATAATAATAAATGCACCAGTCCCTCACAGGAACTCAAAATAACCAGATGGGGAAAGCGATGTTAAAAAAACAGAAATGTTTTATTAGCTGCAGTTTCGTCTATCTTTAATCTAAACTGTATGAAATTGAGAAAAGGCTAATAGCCTATAGGACAATAGGCTAGTTCAGCTCATTGGATACTCATTGATTTTTCATGCACCTTCAAAAACTGTTGG
>LR812535.1:5393947-5438947 GCA_903798195.1 Danio kyathit
GGCGTGGGTTTCCTCCGGTTTCCCCCACAGTTCAAACAAATGTGCTATAGGTGAATTGGATAAACTAAATTGGCTGTAGAGTATGAGTGTGAATGTGAGAGTGTATGGGTGATTCCCAGTACTGGAAGGGCATCATATGCTGGAATAGTTGGCGGTTCATTCCACTGCAGCGACCCCTGATAAATAAGGGACTAAGCCGAAGGTCCCTTTCCCAAGACCACAAAAAAGAAACCAGCATAAAAAAATGCACCCCATCATACAGAGTGCAGAAATTGTAAGTTGAATGTTGCAGATGTTAAAATTATTGTGTTTAAGAAAAAAAATAGTCAGTTTTTGTATTTGGAGAAAAGTAAGACTCAGTTTGAAGGGCTCCAGAACTAAATGCACTAGCATGTGGTGTCCTTTTATACTTAAATATTAATTTAACGTGTCATTTAAATGACAATTTGATACAACCTCATTCTCTGGAACACTGCAAAAAATGATTTTCTTACCTCAATTTTTTTGTCCTGTTTCTAGTCTAATCAAGAAGCATTTTCTAGACAAGCAAAATGTAGTCTTGTTTTCAGATACAACATGCCAAAATTAAGTGAGTTTTTTTCTTAAAAAAAAGCTAAATAATTTGCCAATGGGGAAAGCAAAATAATCTTATGTTAAAAGTAAAAATTTATTATTTATTATTTATTTATTTTACTTGATCAACTAGCAGATTATTTAGCTTGTATTAGGAAAAAACTGTAAATAAGGGTGCTTTCACACCTGCCTTATTTAGTTCGGTTGAATCGCACTAGAGTTCGTTTTCCCTCTTGGTGCGGTTCGTTTGGGCAGGTGAGAATGTAGCAATCGCACTCGGGTGCGCACCAAAAGCGGACCAAAAAAGCGTACCGAGACCTGCTTGAAGAGGTGGTCTCGGTACGCTTTCAAACGAACCCTGGAGCGGTTCGTTTGTGGTGAGAACGTGATCCAAACTAAAACAGACCTAACCGCAATAAGTACTGCGCCTTTTGGACTAATCCAGCAACCGTAGTCCGATGCGCTGTCTATCTTATGGGGTTTGGAGGAAAAATATTTGTTGACAGCGCTTTACCAACAGTTTTAAACAGAGAGAGAGTGAGAGAGTGAGAGAGAGAGAGAGAAAGAAAAAGAAACAAACAAACAAACATTACCTGATGGATCATTGGTAATATTTCCGGAAGATGACCATGTCGCAGTTTAGCTAAATTATTTCACGCCTTCTCCTAATGCCTTGGCCATTGCAATGCATCAAAACATTGTTTTCCAGCCGCAGCCGCGCTTCATTCTCGAAATGTATAGTTTGTCTAAAGTGATGTATACAAACTACATAGTATACTATGAGCAGGGATACTGCGTCAGCCAGCGCAGCGACATATGTGTGTCTGCCGGTTTGTTTATTTGCGGTAGGTCCACGTGAATTCTGACCAATTGAAAAGCAGTTTAGGAAATACGTTCAATAACATCTGGCCAGTGAGTGATGTAGATTTTGTCAAATGACTGCATTTTGGTTCGTTTCAACTGGTTCGGACCAAAGCAATCAGTGTGGTGTGAAAGGGACCCAAAACGGCAGAAAAATGCTACAATGTATCATTTGTTGCCCTTGGTCCGGACCAAATGAACCGAACCACATATGTGAAAGCACCCTAAAAAGCTTAAAGGCAACAATTAGACCATCCCCTCCTGAGACCCCCCAAAAAAACATCCTACATCCTTTGGGTTAAAAAAAATTCTACAATTTTTACATTTTGTTTTTATTTTAATTTTACAGCATGTCCACTGTAATGGGCCACCACAGGACCATTTTAGTTCGAAACGACCGCCAAACTCAGACAACAAAACTGTACAGGATATGGCTGTAAAGGGATATTAATCCAATATTAATGTAACAAAAAGCCATTTGTTTTCCTTTTGTATTGAAATTCCTGGAACAGTTTAGTCTGAAAGAGAGCCGAAAAAAAAAAAGAAAAAAAAGAAGTGATGTTAATCCAAAAGAAATTTAACATAAAAGCGATTTAAAACTGATTGTCACTCTCTAATTGTCTTCATTTTTCTAATTGTCTGATTGTCAGACTCTAAGTCAGAGTCTCCCTCAACTATCTTATAAAGAATCCTCTCTGCTTCAGGTCTGCCTCCGACAACATGCAGTCATTAATTACATTAAAGGGCACCTAGGTTACCCCTTTTTCCAGATTTAATATAAGTCTTTTGTGTCCCCAGAATGTGTCTGTAAAGTTTCAGCTCAAAACACCCATCAGATTATTGATTAAAGCTTTCACTAGTTTGTATTTTATAGCTCTCAACAGCTTTTTGCTGTTTTTGTGTACTGCGCCTTTAAGGCTAGTCCTCCCTGCCCACCGTTTCCACGTGCCTGTCAGCGTGCCTCAGGCTGCGTCCGAAACCGCCTACTATTCAGTAGGTACTGCATTTGAATTTAAACGTACTACTCGACCGTTAGAAAAGTACATTCTATACAGTATGAATGTAAAAAGTATGAATGGAATTCGGACGTACTACATCCGCCATTTT
This sequence comes from Danio kyathit, assembly GCA_903798195.1. NCBI lineage: Eukaryota > Metazoa > Chordata > Actinopteri > Cypriniformes > Danionidae > Danio > Danio kyathit. Next base: position 5,396,489 of record LR812535.1, read on the forward strand.
GTCATGGTCACATGACCTACCTGCGTCAGTTGCGTCGCTTTACTTCCATTCATGAATTCTCTCGCGGGGCATCATGGGATAGCGCAGCGTGCATGGGATGCGCACTTCAGAATCTCGCCGGAAGTAGTAAGTCATCCGGGTACTTCTCGCATACTGATTTTTGAATTCTATGAATTCGGACATACTACTCGGCTCGCATACTGATTTTAGTGTACTATATAGTATGGAAGTATGCGGTTTCGGACGAAGCCTCAGTCTCTGCCCTTGGCTGCCTCAGACAACAGACAGACATAAAGGAAGCAGATCTCACATGACGTTTGTGAGGAAAAACTACAGTAAGAACTTTACTAATGATTATTTGATGCATTTGTTGTGGAGCTGCAATGACGAGTCACACACAATGTCGTTACAAAGTTCACGCACACACACAGACACAGACACACACATACAGCGCGCGCATTTAGCTTTGCACTGTCTTTGCACGCAGATGTGACAGAATACAGGTTAATATCCACTGCTGTATGGATATCTGTTATGTTAATGTACAAAATAAACCTGATTTAACATCCTCAAACCGGGATTGAAGCCTCTTCTTGTATAATTGTTCTGACACGCGGCTGTGGTGATAAAGTAAAGCTGAAGTAAATCGCTGTAATTTATTCCAAACATGCTCTGTTTGAAAACATTTTAAACTTGTAAAACTCACTCTTGATCACATTTGATGATGATTGATGATCCTAGCAAACTGAACAGACCTTTTATTCCCGGTTGCTTTGTGCACGTCCTGTCTTGTTGATAGGATTATAAGCATTACTACGGAGACATGTTAATATGCAGCTGTCAATCAATTCGGTGGGCGGGGGGACCGCACTCCTACAGTACGTCAAGTTGCGGTCGGTCTCAAAACCGCTGCAATTGGTCCACCGTTTTTATGTTGTTAAATTGAAAAGAAATGAACTGGGTGTGTTTATATCACCCCAATATGACGGTCTATACACTATACCTACACATATGTCTGTCCAAACAGCTTGAAAAGTAGATTTTTCACCATAGCTGCCCTTTAGGATGGTCCTGGTGCCACTATAGTGGACATTTAAAAAAGGATGATATTTCGAAACACAAACAAGTTAACAGCTTTGAAAGCTAACTGTATTGTTCCTGACACTTTAATAAACAAATATAAATGTAATAATAATAGTAAAAAAAACATTTAAAAAGCTCAATTTCACATCTCTCCTTCCCATAAAATGTGCTTGTTTGTATGCCGGCCATTTTGAATGCAGTGTAAGAAGTGGTTCCTAGAATTCAAGCCAATCAAATGACATATCACTAGAAAGCCCAGGATGTTTTTTACTCTTGACAGAGTAGCTCAAAAAATTCAAAGAAAATTGATGAAAACACAATGTCCACTACAGAGGATACAAGTCAATGCGCAGGGTCTCAGGAGGATACATGCACTGCAAAAAATGTTTTTGTCTTATTTCTAGTCCAAATATCTAAATATTCTTAAATCAACAAGCAAAATGTAGTCTTGTTTTCAGATATTATATGCCAAAATTAAGTGAGTTTTTCCTTATAACAAGCAAAATAATCTGCCAATGGTGAAAGCAAAATAATCTTACGTCAAAAGAAAAAACAAGATTATTTTGCTTACCACATTGGCAGATTATTTTGCTTGTTATAAGGAAAAACTCACTTAATTTTGGCATATTATTTCTAAAAATAAGACAATATTGTGTACTTGTCTAGAAAATTCCGCTTGATTTAAAGATTTTGAGATATTTGGACAACAAATCATAATAAGAAAAGCATTTTTGTTTTGCAGCATGCGCTCACACGCTCAAACTCCATTTATTCTGTTGTAACCTTCCACGCTCCTTATGAAACAATCTGACCTGCTATTGTGTGAACATACAGCACAGACAGAATCATTCTCCAAATGATGGCATCACCGGACTCAGAAAATGACGTGTTTGGGTCTATACGTGTTATGCAGAAGCTCAGCGCAATGCATCATGAGAGAGGAGTTTCCACACTTTCTGGCTCATGCAAAGTTTATACACTTGGGCAATGAAAACAAACAATTAAAACCAGAGAGAGACTAATACCCTCGCGGACACAAACCTATTTACTGGTGCTGGCTTTTTTTTTTTTGCGAGGACTATTCAAAAGTCGAATGTTTGCACGCATATAAATTAACGCGTTTGCCTCTTGAAGTAAATAAAAATAGCCCCTGTTGCATACGGCAATTCTGGCTCTGTGATTTCCCCGCGCTGTGGTCAGGCCCCTACGGTGCAAATGCAGTCCAGATGAGTTCCTGGTTCACGGTTATGAGCTAAATGAAAGGCTTCAGGACAAATTCCCTCCATCAAACTCGCCTAAAAATCAAGGCCTGCTGCTGCTGTTTCCAGCCAAAACGCCGGTCGCATGTGCACATGTGCAGAGGTAGAGTCATGTGACCCCTAATTATGATACAAGTGGAGTTTTTTTTTTTAACTTGAGTGTGGCAAAATAAACAGGCTTATCAGCTTGGAAGCGGGAGGAGAAACACTTGCATTATCTATGGTGGCTGAGGTCAAGGGTCAGTGTCTCAGCACAAATTCATTAGTCAGAATCAATCAGACGCTGTGTGGAGAGGTTGTTGGACATTCTCAAAAGAATACAGAACAATGCATTTTAGGAATTACATTATTATTGACTGCTTAACCCTTGTGTACTGTTCAAATTGACTACCCTTCGTTATGTTGGGGGCTGTTTTTGCCCTATTGACTTCCATTATAATGACATTATTTGATTGCATAGCCTTGACAGCATATAATCATTCTTGATTGTTGGCGGTTTTACATGTTGAGAAGAGGTCAAATGTGTCATTTTTACTGTCGATCATCAGTTGGCAGCATTAACCCTTTAGATAGGCCTGTGCAAACAGGTTTCTGGCTGTTATATGGAGTTCTATGAAGTAAAATTGCAAATTACAGCGTGCATGCAAAAATACACTTACTATGATTACTGTGTTCTGAGAGGCTTATTTTTATTTTCTTAGACATATCAAGACAAGTGCGCAAAGGTCTCACTTTCTCTCACACACACTGTATACTCCATATAAAAGTCAGAAACTAAGCTTTTTTGCAGTGCAACTGATGATCTACAATAAAAATGACAAATTTGACCTCATGATTATATGCTGTCATGGCTTTACAATCAGAAAACGTGATTATAATAGAAGTTAGGGCAAATACAGCTCTGAACATAATGAACGGGTAATCAATTTGTAATTTGAGTGTATTGTTGAGTTTTTTTTAAACATTCTAAAGCATTTTCCCCAAATAAGGTTTGTCAGCAAAAATCCTTCCATTTACTGAAACACAGAGAAACCTTTGACCACATTATCACACCAGAGCGGACGAAAACATCCCTACAGCACACAAGGGTTAAAGAATGAATCACTAATAGACCTTTTTTAATAGGCAAATCTTTTTGTCTACTGAGGCAAAACTATAGTGAGACTCACTGCATATTTTGCACAATGCATGCATATAATGCAAACTAAATGGTCAGATTTGGTACATAATGTAGTATTCACTTAATGCAGTAAAAAAAATTAAGTTTTATTGTATTATAATATTTGCGGATTCCCTGCTGGATTTACTGTATTTCACTTTTATTTTCATACGATTATATGATGCATTTTAAGATGCATTACGTGGCATATTACTGCATTAAAATACTATTATAATGCATTAAATTGTTTATATATATATATATAATTTCTGTTTAACGGAGAGCAGATTTTTTCAACACATTTCTAAACATAATAGTTTTAATATCTCATCTCTAATAACTGATTTATTTTATCTTTGTCATGATGACAGTAAATAATATTTGACTAGATATTTTTCAAGACACTTCTATACAGCATAAAGTGACATTTAAAGGCTTAACTAGGTTAATTAGGTTAACTAGGCAGGTTAGGGTAATTAGGCAAGTTATTGTATAATGATGGTTTGTTCTGTAGACTATAGAGAAAATATATAGCTTAAAGGGGCTAATAATTTTGACCTTAAAATGTTTTTTAAAAAATTTAAAACTGCTTTTACTCTAGCCGAAATAAAACAAATAAGACTTTCATCAGAAGAAAAAATATTATCAGACGTACTGTGAAATTTTCCTTGCTCTGTTAAACATCATTTGGGAAATATTTAAAAAAGAAAAAAAATCAAAGGGGGGCTAATAATTCTGACTTCAACTGTATATATACATATATATATCATATTTGCATTAGTTGTTTTGCACTTAGTTAATCCATTAAAATGGCTTTTATAATGTATTATACACTACCTGACAAAAGTATTGTCGCCTATCCAAATTTAAGAAACAACCAATAATAACTTGACTTCTAGTTGATCATTTGGTATCAGAAGTGGCTTATATGAAAGGCAAAGGCCTCTAGATTACTCTTATTTGACCAAAATAAAATATGATCATGCCGTTAATGATTTAATTAGGACAGTAAGGTCTGACTTTGCTTAGTCAAAAGTCTTGTCACTGAACAGAAATAATGTCCAGTATAGAATATAAAGTCATGCTGCAGTGGAAACAGAATGAATATTGTGTCTGACTCCATCATGAGCTTGGAGGACTGCATCCATACATCTCTGCAATGACTCAAATCACTTATTAACAAAGTCATCTGAAATGGCAAAGAAAGCGTTCCTGCAGGACTCCCAGAGTTTATCAAGATTCTTTGGATTCATCTTCAATGCCTCCTTCATCTTACCCCAGATGTGCTCAATAGTGTTCATGTCTGGTGACTGGGCTGGCCAATCCTGGAGCACCTTGACCTCCTTTGCTTTCAGGAGCTTTGATGTGGAGGCTGAAGTATGAGAAGGAGCGCTATCCTGCTGAAGAATTGTCCCTCTCCCGTGGTTTGTAATGTAAAGGGCAGCACAAATATCTTGATACCTCAGGCTGTTGATGTTGCCATCCACTCTGCAGATCTCTCACACGCCCACACACTGAATGTAACCCCAAACCATGATTTTTCCTTCACCAAACTTGACTGATATCTGTGAGAATCTTGGGTCCATGCGGGTTCCAGTAGGTCTTCTGCAATATTTGTGATGCAGTTCAACAGAAGCTTTATCAGAAAAATCCACCTTCTGCCACTTTTCCAAATGATCAACTAAAAGTCAAGTTATTATTTGTTGCTCTTATAACTGGGAGCGACAACAAGACTTTTGTCAGGTAGTGTATATAAAGCCTTTAAGTGTTACAAAAAACTTTAAAGGCAAGCAGCACCAGCATTTTGAAAATGACCTATTTACCTGAAGTTACTCTTTATGTTCGATGCATTATAACAATAATGTATTTATATATTTGTCAGAATTAATGCAACCACATTTAATGCATATTCGCAGATGCTGTGTGTATTGTAAATCATTTTGTCGTGTTGTAATACATTTAATTTTCAAAGAGAGCAATAGTTATGAGATGATGCATTTACACCATTACATTCATACATTCCTTCATTTTCCTTCGGCTTAGTCTCTGATTTTTCAGAAGGCGCCACAATGGAATGAACCACCAACTATTACAGCCTATATTTTATGCAATGAATGCCCTTCCAGCCCCAACCCAGTACTGGGAAATCCATACAATTTCACATTCACTATGGCCTATTTAGTTTATTTAATTCACCTATGGTGCATGTGTTTGGACTGTGGGGGAAACCGTAGCACCAAATGGCCCAACCGGGATCAGCGACCTTCTTGTTGTGAGGCGACAGTGCTATCCACTGAGCAACTCTGCCGCACCATTACATGGGATAGTAATCAATGCATTAAAAAAAACCTTTATAATGCCTTTTATTTAGGTTTCAAGTGTTAGCAAAAACTTTATTGATGAGCAGTAACAGCATTTTAAAAGCCAGAAAGCACCGGAAGTTACTCTTTACATATAATGCATTATAAAAAAAAGTAATGCAACCTTTCAGATTCTCCTATATCATAAACTGTTTGTTACGTTTTAATGTTATCCATTCTAAAGGTGACGTAACAACAAATAGATTTATTATATTATTTATTATTTCTCATTATTATAATATCTATGAGATCAAACAATAAATTTCAATACACGTTACATTAAATCCAATAGAAATACTTTCATAATGCATTCTCTAGGCATTCCCAAAGCCTGATGACATGGGTATAAAAGCCATAAAAGATTATTAGCCAGAAATAATATATTATTCCATTTATGAAAGAAGCTTCTCTAGAAACCATAATCATTTGCCAATCTAAATACACTGCAAAATAATGCCTTTCTTACTTTACTTTAAGTTTTTGTCTTGTTTCTAGTCCAAATATCTAAAAATTCTTAAACCAAGAAGCGTTTTCTAGACAAGCAACAAATAATATCTTGTTTTAAGACATAAAAGTTTTTCCTTAGCAAGCTAAATAATCTGCCAATGAGGTAAGCAAAATAATTTAGTTTTTCTTTTTGCCATAAAATTGCATTTCTTACCCCATTGGCACATTATTTAGCTTGTTTTAAGGAAAAATCACTTAATTTTGACATATTATGTCTAAAAACAAGACAATATTCTTCCTTGTCTAGAAAATGCTTCTTGATTGAAGTATTCTTAGATATTTGGACTAGAAAGAAGACAAAAACTCTAAGTAAGCTTTTTTTTTTTTTGCAGTGTGGCAATTGATTATAGTTTCTAGAGAAGCTTCTTTCATGAATGGAATATTATATTACTTCTGGTTAATAATCATTCCTGACTTTCATAACAAGCTTGTCATCAGACTTTGGGAATGCCTCAAGAATGCATTATGAAAATATTTTTGTTGGATCAATGTAACGCGTGTTCAGTGGTGGAAAGAGTACTGAAAAATCATACTTAAGTAAAAGTACCATTACTTGCCAAAAAATGTAGTGCAAGTAGAGTAAAAATATAGTAGTGAGTATTACGCTGTAAAAAGCTGATGGATTTACATGTAATTTGTGGTTGTGTGTAAACGTAACATTCTGTAGTGCATTTAGTTATTTATTGCCCAGCAGGCACACAACATCATAAGACATTAATATTAGGTTAGATTTAGATTGTGACATGATTGTTAGATTGTTTGGTTTACAGTTGAAACCAGAAGTGTACATACACTGTATAAAAAGGCACATAACCATTTAAAAAAAAAGTCAGATGTTAATGTGACTAAACTTTTTCTCTTTTAGGTAAGTTAGGATTATCATTTTTGTTTCTGTTCTGCTTAATAGCAGAATAATGAGAGAGATTTTTTTTGAGAAATTGTTATAAGTTTTCTTGAAAGTCAAATTTACATACAATAAGATTATTATGCCTCTGAAAAAGCTCAGATGATGATGTCAAGGTTTTGGAATTTTCTGATTGGCTAATTGACAACATTTGAGTTAATTGGAGGCACAACTGTAGAATAGTATTTAAGGAAAACCTCAAACACACTGCTTCATTGTGTGACAACATGGGAAAACCAACAAGCCAGAATCAACAAAAAAGCCAGATTACAATTTGCTCAATTACACTGGGAAAAAGACACATTTTTGGAGACATGTCCTGTGGTCTGATGGAAATAAGATTGAACAGTTTGGCCATAATGACCAGTGTTATATTTGGAGGACAAAGGGGAAAGCTTACAAGCCTAGAAACACCATCACAACTGTGAAGTATGGGGGCGGCAGCATCATGTTGTGGGGCTGTTTTGCTGCAGGAGGGACTGGTCCACTTCACAGCATAGATGGCATCATGAAGAAAGAACATTATGTAGAAATACTGAAGCAACATCTCAAGACATCAGCCAGGAAATTAAAACTTGGCCACAAATGGGTCTTCCAAACAGACCATGACCCTAAGCATACTGCCAAATTAGTTAAAATGTGTTTTAAGGACAACAAAGTGAATGTTTTGGAGTGGCCATCACAAAGCCTTGAACTCAATCCTATAGAAAATTTGTGGGCAGAGTTGAAAAAGCTTGTTTGAGCAAGACAGCCAACAAATCTGACTCAGTTACACCAATTCTGTCAAGAGGAATGGGCCAAAATTCCTGTAAACTATTGTGAGAAGCTTGTGGAAGGAGACCCAAAACATTTGACCAAAGTTACACAGTTTAAAAGCTAAAACTAAAAAAATACCAAGGAAATGTGTGTAAGCTTTTGACTGTCTAGAAATTAATACAAAATTCTCAAAAAAATTCTCTCATTATTCCTGCATTCAGCAAATGTAAATGATTTAGGCAATCCTAACGGACCTAAAATAGTAAACGTTTAGTATGATTTAACATCAGACATTTAAAAAAAAAAAATGGTTATGTTCCTTTTTAGAGTGTATGTAAACTTCTAGTTTCAACTGTAATTTAGGTTGTACGTTGGACATCGATGTCGACCTGATGTTGGGTTCTGATGTAAACCCAATTTGCATTTTCAAGCAAAATGCAACGTCTCCACGGCATTGGGGTACAACATCAATCTGACGTCATGTTGACGTCCTGTGCCTGCTGGGTGTTTATGGCCATTTCGGTCATCATACAGTAAACATCCGTCATCTTCTTATCAGTGACATGCATCTCAACAGGCTCTGGGTCAATGTGTGTAAAGATTTTGGACATCTTCTTGTACACTTTTAATGCTTCCAAACAGTTTGCAGCAATTATAAAGTGAACATGTCTTGAGGTAGTTAATTATGATGCGATTTACCTTCTATGTGTGATTTGAGTATTTGTAATTTGTTCCTTTACACCACTGCATGTGTTATATTTATATTATCTCATGAATAGTATAATGAATGGAATGAATAACACATTAAAACACAACAAACAGTTTACGATATGAACCAGAGAATCTGCAAATATGATGCATTTGAAATGTGGTTGCATTAGAGCAGGGGTGTCCAAACTCGGTCCTGGAGGGCCGGTGTCCTGCTGAGTTTAGTTCCAACCCCAATCAGACAATCCTGGGCTACCTAATCAAGCTCTTAAGCTGAAGTCACACTAGAGTTTGTGTGTGCGAAATTCTGTCGTACGGTGCTGCGAAAAGGGGCGGGATTAAACAAGATGATCAGACATTAAAAAAAGCGAGCGATTGCTCCATATTTTTAATTTCTGTTCAGAGAGGTCATGTTTTGATCCTGGATTGGTCTCACGCAGTCAAGTGATGCAATTTCGCAGGTCAGAGTTCACCAAGCTTGAACTTTGCACCGCAGCGACCTGCGAAACTTGACGCATGACCTTGCGTTTCCAGTCTGACGCATTCGCGTGCGTGTGAATGGAAGTCTATGGGGAGAAAAGTCCAGTGTGACCGCAGCTTCAGGCTTTCTAGAAACATCCCTGCAGGTGTGTTGAGACAAGATAAAGCTGAAATCTGCAGGACACCGGCCCTCCAGGACAGAGTTTGGACACCCCTGCATTAGACAAATATTTAAGAACATAATTTTTATAATGCGTTATATGTAAAGAGTAACTTCTGGTGCTTTCTGGCTTTTAAAATGATGTTACTGCTCATCATTTTGGCATATTATGTCTTAAAACAAGAAAAACTTATTGCTTGTCTAGAAAATGCTATTTATTTAGATATTTGGACTGGAAACAAGCCAAAAAATAAATAAGGAAAGCATTATTGCAGCGTAGAGGTCAAAATGTTGCCCAATTTGCAACTTCCCACAAATCACATGTGAAGCAGCTGATTATCATTCCTGCCATCAGAGAGGACGATTCCTGCACGCTTATCTCGGTCATTAAAGCAATCTCGACACCAATTACCAATCATAAAGACGATCATGTTAGCTACCTTATCTGAGGAATGCCAGAGGAATCCAGTGCATCATAACATCTGCCTGTTCGTTTCCATGAGAATCCATGTTTTATCTGTGCAGCTGAAGCTCATATTGCTCTTGATAGGTAGGGTGTGTCTTCCTCGACATCTGTAAACCATACACACACACACACACACACACGTTCATCTGAAGCGTCCAGATGCCCCATAGCTGTTACAGACCCTGTAATGAACTCAAACTGTCCATTTTGAAACAGTTGGACATCAAGGCATTTTTAGCAGCGGTGCGTAACAGAGAAACCTGCCCTGCGAGAGGAAGGCCGCACTTCCCACCGGCTCGCTTTATGATCCATAAGAAAGTCAAGTTGCGATTTTCTTTTGACGTATGTTTAACCTCAAGACAACCCAATAAAAGATGTTTCTTCACTGGGTGTAGTTTTTTTTTCAAGGGATAAAGTGGAGAATGACTCACACGGGAGAAGCAGACTTGCTTAAGGGCACGTAGTGTGAAGACACTTTCAATTTTGGGGCACTAAACATGTAGTTTTTTTTTATTTGCGTGTGTGTATGATGTGTGAAAATGCAAGCATCCAATTTGTGCACTGTAAAAAATAACCCTAAATTAGCCATTCATGTTATTTTTCTCTGTTTATTTATAGTTTTGAATTGCATTATGGGACTTAATGTGCATTCAGAGATGCTCTTCTGCAGACCTCAGTTGTAACAAGTGGTTATTTGAGTTACTGTTGCCTTTCTATAAGCTGGAACCAGCCTGGCCATTCTCCTCTGACATCAACAAGGCTTTTGCGCCCACAGAACTGCCGCTCACTGGATATTTTCTCCTTTTCAGACCATTCTCTGTAAATCCTAAAGATGGTTGTGCGTGAAAATCCCAGTAGTCCAGCAGTTTCTGAAATACTCAGATCAGCCCGTCTGGCACCAACAACCATGCCACGTTCAAAGTCACTTAAATCACCTTTCTTCTCCATTCTGATGCTCGCTTTGAACTGCAGCAGATCGTCTTGACCATGTCTACATCCCTAAATGCATTGAGTGGCTGCAATTTGATTGGCTGATTAGAAATTTGGGTTAACAAGCAGTTGGACAGGTGTACCTAATAAAGTGGCCAGCGAGTGTATATCTTTACGTATTATTTCTCATAATATTATTTCAAACGACAAAAATGTCAATAAAAGTCACTGTGTTGAACTGTAGAGTTGAATTTTTAACATCAAAAGTCGACAGAGCAGAGATCAGCATCCCATAATGCAATTCACTACCGTAAATAAACAGAAACACACGGAAAAATACTGAAACTGTTAATTAAGTGTGGTTTATTTATAAACTAATTTCGAGAGGATCACGTGCTTATGATTGAACACAGCTGGTACCGCATTAGCTCCGTATATTTGTACCAATCAGATGAATACCGACACACTATAAATTACCAGAGCTTTCTACTCCAGTCATCTTCGTCTAGATGATATCACCCATATCACCCTGCAGCCCAAGACCGGTTACTCACTGAAGCTAAGCAGGGCTGAGCCTGGTCAGTACCTGGATGGGAGACCACATGGGAAAAACTAGGTTGCTGTTGGAAGTGGTGTTAGAGAGGCCAGCAGGGGGCGCTCAACCTGTGGTCTGTGTGAGTCCTAATGCCCCAGTAAAAGTGAAGGGGACACTATACTGTCAGTGGGCGCCGTCTTTCGGATGAGACGTTAAACCGAGGTCCTGACTCTCTGTGGTCATTAAAAATCCCATGGCACTTCTCGTAAAAGAGTAGGGGTGTAACCCTGGTGTCCTGGCCAAAGTCCCTCAATCGGCCCTTACCCATCATGGCCTCCTAATCATCCCCATCCACCCAATTGGCTCTATCACTGTCTCTTCACTCCACTAATAGCTGGTGTGTGGTGAGCGCACTGGCGCTGTTGTCCTGTGGCTGCCGTCGCATCATCCAAGTGGATGCTACACACTGGTGGGGGTGTGGAGAGACTCCTCTTATGATTGTGAAGCGCTTTGGGTGTATGGCCATACACAATAAATGCGCTATATAAATACACATTACATTACATTACATTACATAGAAGAATCCCCCCTTCCACCCCTACTCCTCCCCTTCTCTGATACGGTGGCCCAGTGGGTAGCACTGTTGCCTCACAGCAAGAACATTACTGGTTCGGCCCTCTCCGGGCCAGTCGGCGTTTCTGTGCGGAGTTTGCATGTTCTCCCCTTGTTTCGCGTGGGTTTTCCCCAAGTTCTCCGGTTTCCTCCCACTGTTCAAAGACATACACCATAAGTAAATTGAGTACTTAAAAATAGCATCTTAAGGCAACTCTTAGTCAGATATATAAGTAGTTCACAAGTAGGGGAGTTCTCGAGACCCACCTGACCTCAAACTCTCCTCTCGCCTTCAAACGGGAGGGAGCCCCGGGCTCAAGGACATTCTGAGCTCAGGGCTCTCTCCCGGGACAGCATGCCAAACACACACGCTTTATAATCAATCATCAGCTAAGTGTGAACTCTTGAAAAGATATCTTTCTGTGCTATAAAACATCAGAAATGGGGATAAGCGAAGTTCAAATAAAAGTTTTTAAAGGGATAGTTCACCCAAAATTAAAAAAAAATTATATTCATTATTCATTCTTTTTCCTTCGGCTTAGTCCCTTATTTATCAGAGGTCGCCACAGTAGAATGAACCGCCAACTATTTCAGCATCAGATTAACACAGCGGATGCCCTTTCAGCTGCAACCCAGTACTGGGAAACATCAAAACAAACTCACTCTTTGGCCAATTTAGCTTACCCAATTCACCTACAGTATAGCGCATGTTTTTGGACTGTGGGGGACACCAGAGCACCCAGAGGAAACCCACACCAACACGGGGAGAACTTGCAAACTCCACACAGAAATGCCAACTGACCCAGCCGAGGCTCGAACCAGCGACCTTCTTGCAGTGAGGCGACAGTGCTAACCACTGAGCCACTGTGTCGCCCATTCACTATTTACTTCACTGTTTTTTCTGTTCAATAATTGCATTATTGATCTTTGTCGACTTTTGATTTAAAAATTTCAACTAAAAGTTAATTTAAAATGGCATTCTAGTAGTTTAAAACGTCATAAGAAATAATACTGTATTTAGAAAATTAAGTCTGTAAAAACAGAAAATGTATTGGTGGTTTATTACCGTGTTTTTCAATACGTCAAAAAATGTCAATAAAAGTCCTTTTCAAACTTCATTCATTCATTTTCATTCGGCTTTGTTCCTTTATTCATCAGAGGTCACCACAGTGGAATGAACCATCAACTTATCCAGTATATCTTTTACATAGCAGCTGCAACCCAGTACTGGGAAACACCCAGACACTTATTTACATACACACACACACACGCGCGCGCACACACACAAACACACACACACACACACACACACACACACACACACACACACACACTCATACAGTACACTACGACCAATTTCAAGAGTTCACACTTAGCTGATGATTTATTATAAATCTTGTTTGGCATGCTGTCCCGGGAGAGAGCCCTGAGCTCATAAGATCCTCGAGCCCAGTCGTAAGGTTTAAAGAGCAGATAGTAGTTCTCTTTAACGAGATAGGTTCTAGATAGTGAGCAAGTCTATAATCAATAACTTAGGTTGTATGTTTTTAATCGGTGGGAGGAAACCGGAGGACCCGGGGGAAACCCACGGGGAGAACGTGCAAACTCCACACAGACATGCCCGCTGGTTTGGTAAAGCCTAGAACCATTGACATTATTGCTGTGAGGCAACAGCACTAAGCGCTGGGCCACCGTGTCACCCATCTAGGAAAGAGGAGGAGTAGGGGTGGAAGGGGGGATTCTTCAAAGAAAAGATAGCGGTGATATGAAACCCAGGGTATTTATAGTAGCTTAGGGATCATCTGATTGCTGCATAGTGAATTGGATAATGTGGGTCCAGCCGCTAGCAATCATAAGCACGTGATCCTCTCAAAATTAGTTTATAAATAAACTTCACTAAGTTTATTCAATTCACCTATAGCGCATGTGTTTGGACTGTGGGGCTAACCGCAGCACCCGGAGAAAACCCACGCCAACATGGGGAGAACATGCAAATTCCACACAGAAACGCCAATTGGTCCAGCCAGTACTCGAATCAGTGACCATCTTTCTGTGAGGCCACAGTGCTAACCATTGAGCTATCGTGTCGCCCTTTTTCAAATATTTAAACATTAAAAGTTCTTAGAGGAAAGATCAAGCTCCCATAATGCAATTTAAGAGCATAAATAAATGAAGAAAACCCAAAATACAGAAATCTGTTATTTACGGATAGTTGCAGTGTTGTTTGAAACCATTATTAATTCCTTCAGTGTAAAAAGTGCTGGGATCCACACAATTCCTTCATGCTGTCCTTAACTTAATAATTTTTACTCATTTAGGTGGATTGAACATTAAACAATTAAGTTGACCCCAAAAAAACGTAAGAATTGTTGGGGTTTTAACTCATTTTATATGAAAATAAAAGTAGTTTGAACTAAAGTTATTTTTTGAGTGCACAAAAGAATGCCAAAAACCTGTAACCATTGACTTTCTATTGTAGGAAAATCAATAGAGGTCAATGGCTACAGACATTCTTCCAAATATCTTCTTTTGTGTTTAACAGAAGAAACTCATAATGTTAACAGTAAGGAAACGATGACAGAATTTCCACTTTTTTCACTCTAAATAATGCAGGATTCCACACATTTCCTTCATGTTGCCCCAACACAAACTGATTAAGTTAACTTATTAATTTTTTACAAATTTATGTGGATTGAGCATAAAACAATTAGGTTGTCCCAAAAAAAAGTTAAGAATTGTGTGGTTTCAACTGATTTTAAATAAGTAGTTTGAACAAAAGTGCACAAAGAATGCCGCAAACCTCTAACCGTACACTTTCTATTGTAGGAAAAACAATGGAAGTCAATGCCTACCAACATTTTTCTAAATATCTTCTTTTGTGTTTAACAGAAGAAACTCAGAATGGTTAACAGAGAGTAAATGATGACAAAATTTCCACTTTTTTCACTCTAAATAATGCAAACTGATTAAGTTAACTTAATATTTTTTTACAATTAATTCATATGAATTAAACATAAGAAAATTAGATTGTCGCCAAAAAAAAAAAAAAAAAAAACGTAAGAATTGTGGGATTTCAACTGATTTTAAATAAGTAGTTTGAACTAAAGTAATTTTTGAGTGCATAAAAGAATGCTGAAAACCTGTAACCATTGACTTCCATTTTAGGAAAAACGTCAATGGCTACTGACATTCTTCCAAACATCTTCTTTTGTGTTTAGCAGAAGAAACTCATAATGGTTAACAGTGAGAAAAAACACAGAATTTCCACTTTTATCAATGTAAACTATGCTGGGTTCAACACAGTTTGTTCATGTTGTCCCAACACAAACGGATTAAGTTCACCTTTACTAATTTATGTGGATTAAACATAAAATTATTAAGTTGTCCCAAAAAAAACGTAAGAATTGTGTGGTTTTAACTCATTTTACATAAGTAGGTTGAACTAAAGTCATTTTTTGAGTGCAGAAAAGAATGCCAAATGTAACCATTGACTTTCTGTAGTAGGAAAAACAATAGAAGTCAATGGCTACCAACATTTTTCTAAATATCTTCTTTTGTGTTTGACAGAAGAAGCTCATAATGGTTAAGAGTGAGTAATGATGGCAGAATCTTTTTTTTTTCACTGTAAAAAATTTGGGTTCAACACAATTCCTTCATGTTGTCCCAACACAAACTGATTAAGTTAACTTAATAATTTTTATTAATTTATGTGGATTAAACTTTAAACAAATTGTCCACAAAATATTCTTAAGAATTGTGGGATTTCAACTCATTTTAAATAAGTAGTTTGAACAAAAGTCATTTTTTGAGTGCACAAAAGAATGCCAAAAACCTGTAACCATTGACTTTCTATTGTAGGAAAAACAATAGAGGTCAATGGCTACAGACATTCTTCCAAATATCTTCTTTTGTGTTTAACAGAAGAAACTCATATTGTTAACAGTAAGTAAATGATGACAAAATTTCCACTTTTTTCACTCTAAATAATGCAGGATTCCACAGATTTCCTTCATGTTGCCCCAACACAAACTGATTAAGTTAACTCAATCATTTTATTTATTAATTTATATGAATTAAACATAAGAAAATTAGGTTGTCGCCAAAAAAAAAAAAAAAAACGTAAGAATTGTGGGATTTTTAACTGATTTTAAATAAGTAGTTTAAACTAGTAATTTTTGAGTGCATAAAAGAATGCTGAAAACCTGTAACCATTGACTTCCATTTTAGAAAAAACATCAATGGCTACAGACATTCTTCTAAATATCTTCTTTTGTGTTTAACAGAAGAAACTCATAATGGTTAACAGTGAGAAAAAACACAGAATTTCCACTTTTATCAATGTAAACAATGCTGGGTTCAACACAGTTTGTTCATGTTGTCCCAACACAAACGGATTAAGTTCACCTTTACTAATTTATGTGGATTAAACATAAAATTATTAAGTTGTCCCAAAAAAAACGTAAGAATTGTGTGGTTTTAACTCATTTTAAATAGGTAGTTCAAACTAAATACATTTGTTGAGTGCACAAAAGAATGCGGAAAACTTGTACCTATTGACTTTCTGTTGTAGGAATAACAATGGAAGTCAATAACTGCCAACATTTTTCTAAATATCTTCTTTTGTGTTTAATAGAAAAAAACTCAGAATGGTTAACAGTGCATAAATGATGACAGAATTTTCAATTTGATCACTGTAAAAAAGCTTGATTCCACACAATTCCTTTATGTTGTCCCAACACAAATTAAGTTAACTTAATCACTTTTATTTATTTAGGTGGATTGAACATTAAGCAATTAAGTTGTCCCAGAAAAACGTAAGAATTGTGTGGTTTCAACTCATTTTACATAAGTAGTTTGAACTAAAGTCATTTTTTGAGTGCAGAAAAGAATGCCAAATGTAACCATTGACTTTCTGTTGTAGGAAAAACAATAGAAGTCAATGGCTACCAACATTTTTCTAAATATCTTCTTTTGTGTTTAACAGAAGAAACTCATAATGGTTAAGAGTGAGTAATGATGGCAGAATCTTTTTTTTTTCACTGTAAAAAATTTTGGGTTCCACACAATTCCTTCATGTTGTCTCAACACAAACTGATTAAGTTAACTTAATAATTTTTATTAATTTATGTTGATTGAACATTAAACAATTAAGATGTCCACAAAATATTCTTAAGAATTGTGGGATTTCAACTCATTTTAAATAAGTAGTTTGAACAAAAGTCATTTTTTGAGTGCACAAAAGAATGCCAAAAACCTGTAACCATTGACTTTCTATTGTAGGAAAATCAATAGAGGTCAATGGCTACAGACATTCTTCCAAATATCTTCTTTTGTGTTTAACAGAAGAAACTCATAATGTTAACAGTAAGGAAACGATGACAGAATTTCCACTTTTTTCACTCTAAATAATGCAGGATTCCACACATTTCCTTCATGTTGCCCCAACACAAACTGATTAAGTTAACTTATTAATTTTTTACAAATTTATGTGGATTGAGCATAAAACAATTAGGTTGTCCCAAAAAAAAGTTAAGAATTGTGTGGTTTCAACTGATTTTAAATAAGTAGTTTGAACAAAAGTGCACAAAGAATGCCGCAAACCTCTAACCGTACACTTTCTATTGTAGGAAAAACAATGGAAGTCAATGCCTACCAACATTTTTCTAAATATCTTCTTTTGTGTTTAACAGAAGAAACTCAGAATGGTAAACAGAGAGTAAATGATGACAAAATTTCCACTTTTTTCACTCTAAATAATGCAAACTGATTAAGTTAACTTAATATTTTTTTACAATTAATTCATATGAATTAAACATAAGAAAATTAGATTGTCGCCAAAAAAAAAAAAAAAAAAAAAACGTAAGAATTGTGGGATTTCAACTAATTTTAAATAAGTAGTTTGAACTAAAGTAATTTTTGAGTGCATAAAAGAATGCTGAAAACCTGTAACCATTGACTTCCATTTTAGGAAAAACGTCAATGGCTACTGACATTCTTCCAAACATCTTCTTTTGTGTTTAGCAGAAGAAACTCATAATGGTTAACAGTGAGAAAAAACACAGAATTTCCACTTTTATCAATGTAAACTATGCTGGGTTCAACACAGTTTGTTCATGTTGTCCCAACACAAACGGATTAAGTTCACCTTTACTAATTTATGTGGATTAAACATAAAATTATTAAGTTGTCCCAAAAAAAACGTAAGAATTGTGTGGTTTTAACTCATTTTACATAAGTAGGTTGAACTAAAGTCATTTTTTGAGTGCAGAAAAGAATGCCAAATGTAACCATTGACTTTCTGTAGTAGGAAAAACAATAGAAGTCAATGGCTACCAACATTTTTCTAAATATCTTCTTTTGTGTTTGACAGAAGAAACTCATAATGGTTAAGAGTGAGTAATGATGGCAGAATCTTTTTTTTTTTCACTGTAAAAAAATTTGGGTTCAACACAATTCCTTCATGTTGTCCCAACACAAACTGATTAAGTTAACTTAATAATTTTTATTAATTTATGTGGATTGAACTTTAAACAAATTGTCCACAAAATATTCTTAAGAATTGTGGGATTTCAACTCATTTTAAATAAGTAGTTTGAACAAAAGTCATTTTTTGAGTGCACAAAAGAATGCTGAAAACCTGTAACCATTGACTTTCTATTGTAGGAAAATCAATAGAGGTCATTGGCTACAGACATTCTTCCAAATATCTTCTTTTGTGTTTAACAGAAGAAACTCATAATGCTTAACAGTAAGTAAATGATGACAGAATTTCCACTTTTTTCACTCTAAATAATGCAGGATTCCACACATTTCCTTCATGTTGCCCTAACACAAACTGATTAAGTTAACTCAATCATTTTATTTATTAATTTATATGAATTAAACATAAGAAAATTAGGTTGTCGCCAAAAAAAAAAAAAAAACGTAAGAATTGTGGGATTTCAACTGATTTTAAATAAGTAGTTTGAACAAAAGTCATTTTTGAGTGCATAAAAGAATGCTGAAAACCTGTAACCATTGACTTCCATTTTAGGAAAAACGTCAATGGCTACTGACATTCTTCCAAACATCTTCTTTTGTGTTTAGCAGAAGAAACTCATAATGGTTAACAGTGAGAAAAAACACAGAATTTCCACTTTTATCAATGTAAACAATGCTGGGTTCAACACAGTTTGTTCATGTTGTCCCAACACAAACGGATTAAGTTCACCTTTACTAATTTATGTGGATTAAACATAAAATTATTAAGTTGTCCCAAAAAAAAACGTAAGAATTGTGTGGTTTTAACTCATTTTACATAAGTAGTTTGAACTAAAGTCATTTTTTGAGTGCAGAAAAGAATGCCAAATGTAACCATTGACTTTCTGTAGTAGGAAAAACAATAGAAGTCAATGGCTACCAACATTTTTCTAAATATCTTCTTTTGTGTTTGACAGAAGAAGCTCATAATGGTTAAGAGTGAGTAATGATGGCAGAATCTTTTTTTTTCACTGTAAAATAATTTGGGTTCCACACAATTCCTTCATGTTGTCCCAACACAAACTGATTAAGTTAACTTAATAATTTTTATTAATTTATGTGGATTAAACTTTAAACAAATTGTCCACAAAATATTCTTAAGAACTGTGGGGTTTCAACTCATTTTAAATTAGTAGTTTGAACAAAAGTCATTTTTTGAGTGCATAAAAGAATGCTGAAAACCTGTAACCATTGACTTTCTATTGTAGGAAAAACAATAGAGGTCAATGGCTACAGACATTCTTCCAAATATCTTCTTTAGTGTTTAACAGAAGAAACTCATAATGCTTAACAGTAAGTAAATGATGACAGAATTTCTCTAAATAATGCAGGATTCCACACATTTCCTTCATGTTGCCCTAACACAAACTGATTAAGTTAACTTAATAATTTTTTACAAATTTATGTGGATTGAGCATAAAACAATTAGGTTGTCCCAAAAAAAGTTAAGAATTGTGTGGTTTCAACTGATTTTAAATAAGTAGTTTGAACAAAAGTGCACAAAGAAAACCTGTAACCATTGACTTTCTATTGTAGGAAAAACAATGGAAGTCAATACCTACCAACATTTTTCTAAATATCTTCTTTTGTGTTTAACTGAAGAAACTCAGAATGGTTAACAGTTTGTAATTGATGACAGAATTTTCACTTTTTTCACTATAAAAAATCCTGGATTTCACACCACTGTATTCCTTCATGTTGACCCAACACAAACTGATTAAGTTAACTTTTACTAATTTATGTGGATTTAACATAAAACAATTAAGTTGTCTCAAAAAAACTCTTAATAATTGTGCTTTCAACTCATTTTAAATAAGTAGTTCCAACAAAAGTCTTTTTTTTTTTTGAGTGCACAAAAGAATGCTGAAAACCTGTAACCATTGACTTTGTATTGTAAGAAAAACAATGGAAGTCAATGGCTACCAACATTTTTCTAAATATCTTCTTTTGTGTTTAACAGAAGAATCTCAGAATGGTTAACAGTCCGTAATTGATGAAAGATTTTTTACTTTTTTCACCGTAAAAAATTCTGGATTCCACTCAATTCCTTCATGTTGTCCCAACACAAATTAAGTTAACTCGATCATTTTTATTAATTTATGTTGATTGAACATTAAACAACTAAGTTGTCCACAAAATATTCTTAAGAATTGTGGGGTTTCAACTCATTTTAAATAAGTAGTTTGAACAAAAGTAATTTTTTGAGTGCACAAAAGAATGCTGAAAACCTGTAACCATTGACTTTGTATTGTAAGAAAAACAATGGAAGTCAATACCTACCAACATTTTTCTAAATATCTTCTTTTGTGTTTAACAGAAGAATCTCAGAATGGTTAACAGTCTGCAAGATTTTTTACTTTTTTCACCGTAAAAAATTCTGGATTCCACTCAATTCCTTCATGTTGTCCCAACACAAATTAAGTTAACTTATGTTGTATAACTGTATGTATAACTTAAGTTGTCCCCCAAAATATTCTTAAGAATTGTGGGACGATTTCAACTCATTTTAAATAAGTAGTTTAAACAAAAGTAATTTTTTGAGTGCACAAAAGAATGCTGAAAACCTGTAACCATTGACTTTCTATTGTAGGAAAAGCAATGGAAGTCAATACCTACCAACATTTTTCTAAATATCTTCTTCTGTGTTTAACAGAAGAAACTCAGAATGGTTAACAGTATGTAATTGATGACAGAATTTTCACTTTTTTCACTATAAAAAATCCTGGATTTCACACTACTGTATTCCTTCATGTTGCCCTAACACAAACTGATTAAGTTAACTTTTACTAATTTATGTGGATTAAACATAAAACAATTAAGTTGTCTCAAAACTCTTAAGAATTGTGCTTTCAACTCATTTTAAATAAGTAGTTCCAACAAAAGTCTTTTTTTGAGTGCACAAAAGAATGCTGAAAACCTGTAACCATTGACTTTGTATTGTAGGAAAAACAATGGAAGTCAATGGACACCAACATTTTTCTAAAAATCTTCTTTTGTGTTTAACAGAAGAAACTCAGAATGGTTAACAGTCCGTAATTGATGAAAGATTTTTTACTTTTTTCACCGTAAAAAATTCTGGATTCCACTCAATTCCTTCATGTTGTCCCAACACAAATTAAGTTAACTCGATCATTTTTATTAATTTATGTTGATTGAACATTAAACAACTAAGTTGTCCACAAAATATTCTTAAGATTTGTGGGGTTTCAACTCATTTTAAATAAGTAGTTCCAACAAAAGTCTTTTTTTTTTTGAGTGCACAAAAGAATGCTGAAAACCTGTAACCATTGACTTTGTATTGTAAGAAAAACAATGGAAGTCAATGGACACCAACATTTTTCTAAATATCTTCTTTTGTGTTTAACAGCAGAATCTCAGAATGGTTAACAGTCCGTAATTGATGAAAGATTTTTTACTTTTTTCACCGTAAAAAATTCTGGATTCCACTCAATTCCTTCATGTTGTCCCAACACAAATTAAGTTAACTTATGTTGTATAACTGTATGTATAACTTAAGTTGTCCCCCAAAATGTTCTTAAGAATTGTGGGATTTCAACTCATTTTAAATAAGTAGTTTGAACAAAAGTAATTTTTTGAGTGCAGAAAAGAATGCCAAAAACCTGTAACCATTGACTTTCTATTGTAGGAAAAACAATGGAAGTCAATACCTACAGTACCAACATTTTTCTAAATATCTTCTTTTGTGTTTAACAGAAGAAACTCAGAATTCTTAAGAGTGAGCAATGACAGAATGTTCACTCTTTACCAAACTATCCCTTTAAGCGTAGCTCAAAAGAGCGCGCCATGCTATATTTGCCTCTTTCAGCGTATACATTTTTGCATTCCACACTCTTTATTTTAGGCAGCCTAATTACACGGCAATCCTCACATTTTAAACAACGTCCCTCTAATTAAACACTTCCTAGCTCTGGACTTCAGAGCAGCATGTAGCGAATGGCTCTTAATTAGCGAGGCTTCAATATAAAGCTGGAGGAAGTCACCTTTACGCAACCCGAAGCACGAGGATCTGTGTGAAGAAACACAATAGTCATTGTGTCTCCAGGCTATAGCTCGATTTCAGGAGCTCGTACTGTGGAGACTAAACTCACACCGGCTAATTTCCTGAGCATTCAGTGTCAACTACCTGTCACAATGGTTTGAAATAAGTGCATTCACATTTATAGCTGTACTCTAAAACACTGGCTCCAAATGCAATGCAGATTACAGCGCTGTGTGCATGCATTGCCAAAGCAGTTCTACTGAAATTTGCATTGCATATAATATAAGCCACATTTCTGCACTGGTTTTCTAGTACTTTTTTTTATCTGATTATAGTTTTGATTTGCATTATGGGACCTTAAATTTTCAATGCATTGCTCAAGTTTATTAAGCCAATGCAGTTCTACTGAAATTTGCATTGCAATAATATACAGTATGCTACATATCTGCACTGTAAAAGAAATATCTGTAAATTATTAGTTTTCTGGTATTTTATTAATAACTGCATTAGGGGATTTTGAGTTCTCCTCCAGCAAATTTTAAATGTATAAAACGTTAAAAAAGTGACTTTTATTGACATTTTTAATAGTTTAAAGTGATATATTGTCTGATTTGCTGTTGTAAATTACAGTACAGATACCTGGTAATAAACTGCCAGTGCTTTATCTGTTATTTCACATACTTATTTCTATATATATTAGTTCTTATAATGTAATATAATATAATATAATATAATATAACATAACATAACATAACATAACATAATATAATATAATATAATATAATATAATATAACAACATAACATAATATAACATAACATAACATAACATAACATAACATAATATAATATAATATAACATAACATAACATAATATAATATAATATAATATAATATAATATAACATAACATAACATAACATAACATAACATAACATAACATAATATAATATAATATAACAACATAATATAATATAACATAACATAACATAACATAATATAATATAATATAATATAATATAATATAATATAATATAACATAACATAATATAATATAATATAATATAATATAATATAATATAATATAATATAACATAATAAAATATAATATAACATAACATAACATAATATAACATAATATAATATAATATAATATAATATAATATAATATAATATAATATAATACAATACAATAAAATACAATAGAATACAATTAAATACAATTAAATACAATTAAATTAAATTAAATTAAATTAAATTAAATTAAATTAAATTAAATTAAATTAAATTAAATTAAATTAAATTAAATATATTATAACAATATGTTTCAGACTACCAAAAGTCACTCCATCTGCAGAGCTGAATGAATTTCAAAATTGAAGGTTGACAGAGCAGAGATCAAGGTCCAATAATGCAAATCACAACCGTAAATAAAATAAGGAAATATATATATATATAATGATATATTTGTTATATGTCTGTTTTACTACAATATAAGACAATTTATAACATGTTTTTAAAAAAATAGAATAGATATACTAGCAGGTTATAGAAAAAAGGACTTTTTTGCAATTTGACTCCTCTGTTGCATGACGTCCACATACGTGGACATTTGGTGTTTGGTGAATAAAAACTACATTTTACCCTAAATTTTATTTTATAAATGACTAAAATATTCATCATAATTTACTGTACATACTGATATTTTTTTTTTAACCTCAAATGACCTTGAATAAAAGTTTTTCACAGATATGCCTGAGGCATTTAGCACAGAGCCATCACTGTTTGTCATCTTGGAGTAATAATGTTATCAAGCAAAGAATAACTTCAATGCAATAGAGTAGCCACTGTGACAATACTGCTGACAGTCGGCTGACACTGCTCTCAAGTGGTTTGGAGAAAATTACCATGATTAATGAACCCTAAATTAAGTTAAATAAACTGTCCAAAAATGTGGACACCATGCATGAAAGGGTTAAAACCGCCAAAGTTTTATGTTGTACTGTTCCTAAGGTATGTGTAAGTTTTTTTCACAAACATGTTTTTCACAAATATTTTCTTTAGTTTTTGAGGGTAACAGTATCTCCAGCAGAAAATGAACCTCTACTGGTTCAAAATATTTGAATTGTTTATAAAAATAAAACATATTGTGTTTAAGGGGGGCTGGGGAGTTATTTTGTTATCCAGACATTTAAAAAGAACCTATTTCAGAGAAGTGATCACAATACCGTGAAACTGTGATATTTTTATCCAAGGTTATCATACCGTCAGAATCTTAAACCGGCCCATGCCTAATGTGTGTGTGTGTGTGTTTAAGAAACATTAAATGGTATAGCAATGCATTGCTAGACCTCATCGTAAAGTATTTCCAAAACAATTTCTAAAAAATGTCACTGTGGTGGAAAATATATGTGACCCTGGAGCAGCGTTGCCAATTAATTTCAATGAAAAGGCGCTAAGCTCTCCCCAAAAAGTAGCTAGATTACGTCATGCGTCAATTTGCATATTACTGACGTCAACACGTCCAACCATTTCTGTTTGTTTGACAGCCTACGGTTAATAAGGGGGTATTTATATTTGCTATGCGTTATGTATGCATGTCAATTGAACTAAATGTATTGCTGTATATCAGTCTAGATGTGTAGGGAATTTGCAGTAATCTCTCAGACATAATTAACTCAAGTTCCGAAACGGTCACTAAAATCTCTGTGATTGTGAACAAGAAAACAATAAAGAATAAATTAGATTGTTAAATTTAAAACAAAAGGAGAAGCAGAAGCTGAAAAGTCGCTCAGTTAGCAAGACTGTCCTGGAGCACAACAGCACTCTTATAATGCACAGGTATTTTTTTGGGAAATAGACAAAAATATGGGTCAAAATGCTTGATTTTTCTTTTATGCCAAAAATCATTACAGTAGTATAATTAAATAGATTATGTTCAGATTAAAGACTTTCAATAGTGGTGCATCTCAGTCAAATATTATCCAGTCCTAACAAACCACACATCAATGGGAAGTCTGTTCGGTCAGCTTTGAGATGATGCATAAATATCAATTTACAAAAATTGACACTTACGACTGCTTTTGTGCTCCACACTGTAAAAAAAAATCTGTTATTTAACAGTTTCCACCTTTTGTGATTCATTTTTTGTTTATTTACGGTTGTGAATTGCATTATGGGATGTTGACCTGCTCTGTCAACTTTTGTTGAAAATTCAACTCTACAGTTTAACAAAGTGACTTTTATTGACATTTTTAATAGTTTGAAGTGATTGTCTGATTTGCTGTTGTAAATTACAGAACAAATACCTGGTTATAAACTGGCACTGCTTTATCTGTTATTTCACAGACTTATTTCTATATATGTTAGTTCTTAAAGGGCACCTAGGTTACCTCTTTTTCCAGATTTAATATAAGTCTTTTGTGTCTCCAGAATGTGTCTGTAAAGTTTCAGCTCAAAACACCCATCAGATTATTTATTATAGCTTTCATAAGTTTCTCTTTTATAGCTCTGACCAGCAGGTAGCGGTTTTTGTGAACTGTGCCTTTAAGGCTAGTCCGTTTCCACGTGCCTGTTAGTGTGCCTTAATCTCCTCCCTCGGTTGCGTCAGACAACAGACAGACAAGAAGGAAGAAGATCTCACGTAACGTTTGTGAGAGATAATACAGTAAGAATTTTACCAATGAGTATTTGATCAATGACTTTGTAAAATATGGACGACGCGACAGCGCCATTTTCCATTAAACGCTGTGAAGGAAAAAACGCCTTGTGACGGGCTCAAACAGTCGCAAAAGACTGCTGAAATTGGAGCCTGGGCATGCTCAGAAGGACTGCCTGATGGAGCCAGAGGAGGAGCTGTGGAATCGAACTTCCAACCAAACGCTTGTACATCAAATCAACCACGCCCACCGAACTTCTCACTTGACCGCTGGTGTCGGCACTATAACAAAGGCTCGCTAATGTACACTTTGCATTTACATAGTAGCCTGCATTTGCCGTTTTATCAACACAAATGGTTGTAATAATGTTAACAAAGGTGAGGTTTTATATAATGAAGATTTAATCGCTCCAGCTCCGGGCCGCAGCGCACATTACTCGCGGGCCGATTCCGGCTCGGATGTGGCAGCGTCGGCTCGCTAACGGCCGCCGCATCTGGCCCGATTGACTCGGGCCGGAATCGGGCAGTGAGTCCATAGGCATCCGGCCTGAGTAGGTAAGTCTCCGGCAGGCGAGAATCTAGCCGGAACTGGCCCGAGTGTATTTTGCTATCTGGGTGGTTAGGTGTGTATCAGCAAACTGATAAAGCCCTGACCTTACCGAATAAACAGTGTTCCACCAGATCCTGTCTGTCAGAAACTATAGTTTACTGTTGAGCAACTCGTTTTATCATGGTAAAATAACACAGAAATCGAATAATAACACTTCATTTTCCTGCCGAAGCTCCGACGTCTGCTTTGAGAAAGTGTCAATCACAGCTGTCAATCACGATGACACGCCCAGCATTAAATTACTGCTCAAAACATACTTTTTACAAAAATGAAGATCTGCACCTATATCAGCTGATAACCAGTGCCTTAACTGACCAGAACCATCTTTCCGACCATTTTATTGCAAGTGTAATTAATTTTTTTATTTGGTCTCATGTCTCCTTCATTAAAACGGAGGAGGCGAGCTTTATGTACTGCAGCCAGCCCCCAGGGGGCGATCTAACGGCCAAGACCCTCACTCAAAAGCAGGCTTGTGGCACACTTGGTATTTGATGCATTTGTTGTGGAGTTGCAACGATGAGCCGCACACAATGTCGTTACAAAGTTCACGCACACACACATCGCGGACATGCGTGCGTTTAACTTTGCACTCTTTTTGCGCGCAAATGTGACAGGACACAGGTTAATATCCACTACTGTATGGATATCTGTTATGTTAATGTACAAAATAAATCTGATTTAACGTCCACAAACCGGGACTGAAGCGTCTTCTTGTATAACTGTTCTGACACGCGGCTGTGTTGATGAAGTAAAGCTGAAGTAAATCGCTGTAATTCACTACACATGCACTGTTTTAAAACATTTTTAAAAACTCACTCTTGATCACATTTGATGATGATTGATGATCACAGCGAACTGAACAGATCTTTTAATCCCGGTTGCTTTGCGCACGTCCTGTCTTGTTGATATGATTATAAGCGTTACTACGGAGACATGTTAATACACAGCTGTCAATCAATTCGGTGGGTGGGCGGACCGCACTCTCAAAACCGCTCCAATTGGTCCATCGTTTTTATGTTGTTAAATTGAAAAAAAGGACTGAGTGTGTTTATATCACTCCAATATGACGGTCTATACACTATACCTACACATATGTCTGTCCAAACAGCTTGAAAAATAGATTTTTCACCATAGGTGCCCTTTAAAATACAATATATTGTTTCAAACTACTAAAAGTCACTCCAGCTGCAGAGCTGAATGAATTTCAACATAAAATGTCGACAGAGCACAAATCAAGGTCCAAGAATGCAAATCATAAGCATGAATAAACATAAAATAGGGAAATTGTTAATTAACGGATATGTTTTACAGTGTGCATTTGTCCAACTTGGGTTGCTTTTGCATTTGCATTGCGTGTAGAAAAATATATGACAGCTATTTTTATCTTTCATTATGCAATAAAATTGGTAACACTTTACAATAAGGTTACATTTGCAAGTATGAACTAACAATGAAAAATACTTTTATTATAACTTAATTAATGTGATCTTTTATTGCATGTATTAATGTTTTAGTGTGAGTGTGTGTGTCTTTAAGAAACCTTAAATAGTGTAACAATGCATTGGGTAACACTTTATTTTGATGGTCCATTTGAGTATTAGTAGACTGTCTGCTTAATATCTGTTGACACTGACATTTAACAGTCCTTCAACAGACATTTAACTGACTATAAGAAACTGTGCAAGTACATGTCAACTTACACTAACCCTAACCATAACCCCAACCTAACAGTCTACTTATAATCTACTGAGAATTAGTTGCAATGTAACCTAAATTCAACAAACGGACCATCAAAATAAAGTGTGACCATGCATTGTTAGACCTCATTGTAAAGTGTTTCCAAAATATTTTCTAAAAAATTATAACAGTGATGTAAGATAAATGTTACCCTGCAGCACAACACCAGTCTTATACAGTTCGGATGGTTCAGAAGACCCACCCCTCACTGACAAAGATCCAGAATTTGTCCCATACATGAGCTCATTCGTCCTATTTTAAATGCTATGCCATCATAAATAGTGAAAATAACCCTTTGAAAAAGGCCAAGTGGAATCCTCTGCTCACTGTGAATTCAGCTTATCAGTTTTGGTCAATGCTAACAAATATTGTTCATGAGTCTAATATCCAACTGTACAAGAAAACATACAATCTGACGTAAGAGAAGTCATCCTTCACTACTGACCTACTGTATATTTTACAGGTAACTTTTATTCTTATCCTTGAAACAAAAAGGAGCGATAAAAAGGTGAAGCACCAAAGGCAGGCCATATTAAAATGAGCTTAATTACTAATTTGTCCAACTTGGGTCACTTTTGCTTATTGCATTGCATGAAGAAACGTATGACACCTAGCTAAAAAATAGTTACACTTTACAATAACGTTCTTGAACTTACAATAAATAATACATTTAGCTAAACAATGTTGAACTTATACTGTAGTGTGTGTTGTCTGTCATTAGGAAACATTCAATAGTGTAGCAATGCATTGTTAGACATTGTAAAGTGTTCCCAAAATATTTCCTAAAAAATTATTACTGTTGCAGAAAATAAATGTGACCCTGGAGCACAACAGCAGTCTTATATTGCACAGGTATGTTTTCGGCAGTAGATAAAAATATCGGTCAAAATGCTTGATTTTTCTTTTATGCCAAAAATCATTTGAATAATTAATTAGGATTATGTTCAGATGGTGAGATTATGGTGTATCTCAGTCAAATATTATCCAACCCTGACAAACC
This sequence comes from Danio kyathit, assembly GCA_903798195.1. Lineage (NCBI taxonomy): Eukaryota > Metazoa > Chordata > Actinopteri > Cypriniformes > Danionidae > Danio > Danio kyathit. The sequence goes on from LR812535.1 coordinate 5,425,929, forward strand.
ACACATCAATGGGAAGCCTGATCGGTCAGCTTTGAGATGATGCATAAATATCAATTTACAAAAATTGACACTTATGACTGCTTTTGTGCTCCACGCTCTAAAAAAACATCTGTTAATTAACAGTTTCTGTATTTTGTGATTCATTTCTTGTTTATTTACGGTTGTGAATTGCATTATGGAAGCTTGATCTCTGCTCTGTCGACTTTTGATGTTGAAAATTCTTCTACAGTTTAACAAAGTGACTTTTACTGACGTCTTAGTAGTTTGAAATAATATAATGTATAAGAATTGATGATATCTAGAGAATTAAGTCTGGGAAGTAACAGAAATAGTACTGGTGGTTTATTTAAAGGGCCGTGAAACCCCCCTCTTTCGGTTTAAGTCTACCTCAGAATTTTTTCAAAAAATGCAACACAATGGGCGTGGAGCTCTGCGAGCAGAGGGAGGAGTGGGCGTGGCCAGCAGAGCAGGGGAGAGCAAACAACTGTTGTCAGTTGGCTCACAAAATGAGACCAACCGTGAGAAGACCCATGATTTTATAGTGTAAAAGTTTAAAATGCAAAAAAAAAATAAACAGTAATTTGATGTCCTGCTACATTTGTTATTCGTAATTTTATATACACATAACCACAATTTGTTATATCATTATAATGATAATCGTGTTTATATAAACACTATAAATGAGGAGGACTTGTCTCCTCCTCAATCCCCGGGTCTGAATGCAGACACAGTGGCAGTGCAAGTCTCTTGCCCTGTCTATTCCAACCATTAGCCCTGCCGGTAATCTGGAGGATTTTAAACAAAGGTGAACACAGCAGCACGGATAAAGGCGATGTGTCTGAATGGTAAAGAACTCAACTGATAAAAGACAAAGTCTGCCATTCTCCAATTCTCGTACAGCTTTCCCGACCTTCTTTGCTGTATCGGCCCTGACAGCATTGCGTGGAAAAACATGCAAAAAAACTCTGTGGATCATGGAAACAATCACATACGACCGTTCATGAACGGCTAAATACTGCGTGCCGTATGCGGAATCCGTGGACACGGCCTCACCCAATCATTGGGTCTCACAGCTTGGCAGGTCTGCCTTGCCTTCGGAAAGCACGAGCTCTCATGAATAATTAAGAAGCAGGGTCTTCTCACAGGATAAGAAAACTCAGCTGTAAATAATAATGAAAAACTGACGTGTCATCACTCCAGTAACAGATTCGCGCTACATCACCAATTTTGATCCGCCCCAATAATTATTTTAAACCCGGAAGATGAAATTAGCTGACAAAAGCTCAAAATTATCCAGTTTTATCCACAATTAAAGCAGACAGGTGCTAACATTGTTTTAACTGATGCTCAACACACACAAATCTGTTAAAATCTAAAAAAAAAAAAAGTACTCCAGGGTTTCTTGAACCTTTAAGGTGTTTGTAGTGTAATAAACAACACCAACACAGACAATATAGCACTTTAAACTATTAAAAATGCTCATAAAAATCACTTTTTTTACTTTTAAAGGTTAAAAGTTATTAGAAGAAAGATCAAGATCCCATAATGCAATTCAAAAGCAGAAATAAATGAAGAAAAACAAGAAACGAATCACAAAATAGGTTAAAAAAAAGCTAATTTACTGGGTTTTTTTTTACAGTGCATGGACAAAAACAACAAGAGTTGCATAATAATACTGGAACTAATGGAAATGCACATCAGAAACCTTTAACTCTGATTAAAATATTTATTTTCCCAATAGTGAACATAAATATATTTTATATACTTTCTTTTTTTTCCAAAATATGCGTTTACTTTATTATAAATAAAGTTTAGTGTTGGGAAACAAAAATAAAGTGTCAGGGGGTGGCGTCAGCGGCATCCGCATCCCTCCACCACCATGTCCTGGTAGTTTTTTAAGATGACCCGCTCGTACTCGTCCAGATATAGCAGAGAAACTGGACTGAGGTCAGTGGGCACGCAGCAGGCTCGGGGAATGTTGCTGTTCACCGAGTTCACCAGTGTCTGCACGATAGCGTGGTTAGTGGAGTTCAGGTGGTCTGCCAGTGGAAACGGGCACTCGCCCTGGCAGTAAAATGCATGGTAGCCCGGCGGCGCCACAATCCAGTCATTCCAGCCCACATCGCTGAAGTCCACATAGAGGGAATGTCTCCTGCAGTTTGCTTTATGCTTCTTTCTCTGCTTATTATTCCTTGCTTGTCGTTTTTCACGAGAATGCAGCACGTTTCCCTTTCCATCATGGCTGTAGGTCACCAAAAGCGGCCTCATTTGAGACCATGTGTCCTCATTGTTGTGAAGGGACCGACTTATGCGCACATGTTTTTTGGAGTCTTGATCTGGATGTGATATTTCCACCATTATCCCATGATTAGGGTGTCCGTCTGTGGTCCACTTTAAGACAGCAGGAGTTACGTCAAAGCTCTCCCATTTGCTCAAGCTGTGCTGAACAAGCCTGGTGTCCAATAGTCTGGTGATGGGCTCCTGAAGAGAACCAGACGGCCTGATGATTTCGTGAATGTTAATGCGGTGAAATCCCGCACTAGCGTTGTTTAGCGAACTCACGATCTGCTCTCTGAAAACGCGCAGCTCTGCTGACGTCACCAACTCCTCGTCTGGGATGGAGGTCAGGTTGAAGAGGAACCGCTGCGTCGTCTTAACACTGGAGCTGGACAGATCTTCTGTGGATTCTGGATCCAGTTTGCATTGGGGAAAAAAAGAAAGGGAAAAGGATTATGGGAAGATGTGGCTGTCTGGATTAATGCCAGTTGCTTGTACTGTGTCAAACTTCTTGTTGTTTACACACATTGACAGGATGAGACTTTTACTGGACATGCTGCTCTTTAAAATGCTTAATAAGTGATAAGTTATCAGTGTTACTAAAGCACAACATGATTACCTAAGAGGTGGTAAAACTAACAAAACAGGAGGTGTCATGCATTTAAAGTTTACTGCACTTTTAAAGCACCTGCAATCTATCATGGAAACAACATTTTAAATAGGCGGTTCATTCCGCTGTGGCGACCCCTGATTAATAAACTAGGCCAAAATGAAAATGAATGAATGAATATTTTAATAAAAATATCTTTAGAAAGATATTAGCAAAACAAATACTCGAAGGATTGATGTTTAATAATGCTATTCATCAAGAATTATATATGGTCACTTCATTGACACTGATTACGGTATATACAAATAATTTAAGCCATAATTGTCTTCAAGTCAACCAGGTGATTATTTAAATGAGTACCCTATATAAATAATAAAATTATTATAGCTTATATAACATGAAAAATAATAATTACTGTAGGTAGAAATCAGAAGTTAGTTAGAAAAATATTAAATTATTATTTACATTAATTATTTTCAATTATTTAATAAAAGAGTAATAATGAAAAATCCACCTATAACATTATATAACTTACATATAGACTGTAAAACCCAAAAAGTCAAGGTAATATACCATTTGATGATACTGATTACAACAAACCATTTGAGCTCAAAAACTAATCCTAATGAGTACTGTGAACTTAATCCATTTGAGTAAATAAAGCAGTTTGAGAGTAAAACCCAATAAATGAAGGGAACTTAAACCAACTGAGTACTGTAAAACCCAATAAGTTAAGGCAACTCAAACCGTTTGAGGAAACCGGTTGCTACAAACCATTTGAGTTAAAAAAAAAAAAAAAAACTAATCTATTTGAGTACTGTGAACTTCATTTAAGTTGAAGTAATGAGGTATTTAACTCATTACACTGTAAAACCCAACAGTCAACTTTATCAATTGAAATGAGTGTAGTTAACTCAAAATTGACTGAAAATTAATTCTACTCATTTGAAAAGAGTTTTGAACTCAGTGTTGAAGGCAATCAGTTAATTAAATACCTCATTACTTCAACTTAAATGGAGTAAGTTCACTGTACTCATATAGATTAGTTTAACTCAAATGGTTTGTAGCAATCGGTTTCCTCAACCGGTTTGAGTTGCCTTAACTTTTACAGTACTCAGTTGGTTTGAGTTCTCTTCATTTATCGGGTTTTACTGTGTTCAAATTGCTTAGTTTACTCAAGTGGAGTAAGTTCACAGTACTCATTAGGATTAGTTTTTGAACTTAAATGGTTTGTTGCAAACGGTTTCCTCAAATTGTTTGAGTTACCTTAACTTTTTGGGTTTTACAGTGTACCTTCAACACTGAGTTCAAAACTCTTTTCAAATAAGTAGAACTAACTTTCAGTCAATTCTGAGTAACTACACTCTTTTCATTTGATAAAGTTGACTGTTGGGTTTTACAGTGTACGAATAAAAGTGTTCAAAAGTCTTAACCCCCAGCAACACTGTGTTTTTTTTCTGCTGATTATTTAAATGAGCACCTTATAAAAGGTACAAATAAATAAACAAATAACTACTATTAATATTACTTTAATTATCATTTGTTTATTATTATTTCTGAATCAGAAATCAGAAGTTAGTAAGAAACATATTAAACATAAATAGTAAAATAAAAGTAATAAACATGAATAAGGATGAAATCCTCCTGTAACATGCATTACACTATAAGACCCAATAAGTTAAGGCAACTCGAACCTTTTGAGGAAACCGATTGCAACAAACCATTTGAGTTAAACTAATCTATATGAGTACTGTCAACTTACTCTATTTAGGTTGAATGAGGTATTTAAATAACACATTACCTTCACACTGAGTTCAAAACTCTTTTCAAATGAGTAGAACTAACTTTCAGTCAATTCTGAGTTAACTACACTCATTTCATTTGATAAAGTTGACTGTTGGGTTTTACAGTGTACGAATAAAAGTGTTCAAAAGTCTTAACCCCTAGCAACACTGTTTTTTTTTCTGCTGATTATTTCAATGAGCACCTTATAAAAGGGTAAAAATATACTACTATTAATATTACTTTAATTATCATTTGTTTAGTATTATTTCTAAATAAGAAATCAGAAGTTAGTAAGAAAAATATTAAACGTAAATAGTAAAAGTAATAAATATAAATAATAAATATGAAATCCATCTGTAACATGCATTAGAAATAAACAAACAACAAACAAACTGCAATTTCCTGATCAAGCAGTCTGTAGATAATCTCAAACCCTGTCAGGCATGAAGGATACAGCAGATAAGGAGGGGAAGAAGGAATTTGGAGAAGTTTCTAGAGAAGTAAACACTTGCTTACCGTCATGGTGGAAGCTCCTGATAGTGTTGGCTCTGCTGGCGGATCTCTCGGAGCCTTTCCCTAAATGAGCTCTGGGTCTGCTAACCTGCTCTGCGTTCACAGAGTGCGCCGAGTACAAGTCCAGCATGTATTGCGGAACCACAGCGGAGCTGCTGGGAGTGGGTCTGTGCTGGAGTCCAAACATGCTCAGAAGCCGAAGTTCAAACGCGTGCAGGACGTCCGGAGACAGAGAGGACCGGCCGACCCGAGGAACGAGTCCACTGGAGCCCGCAAAAAACACCTGAGTGACCATCAGAACCATCAGCGCGGTGGCGGACGAGACCATGATGATCTCTGCAAACCGGACAGATCACTGACGAAGGAGATCAGACGGGCTCAGGCCAGGAGATGAGAGCTTATATTGCGTTTTTGACCGAGCCATTGTGAGACTTTTGGAGGATCCTTCATCAGAGCCGCTTTGAGGAGCGCGACCATCCGGATACAAGAGGGTCTTCCATGAATTGATGTGAAGTTGGTTCTATATGCGCACATTCAGACTTTCTGCTTAATAATATAATTGCAGTTTTCTAAAGAGGGAGATCATATTAGCAGCTAATGACTATCAAAGTACAACATTGTTCACAGTCAACTAAAAAGTTTTGAAGTCATACTTGAACACGACTTCAGACCGAATAGCTATACAAATATAAATATGCAAATACAATATTAAAATGAACGATTGTGCGAATATAAAACCAACCTAACCTTAATCTTCCAGGAGCCGCAGCCTGTCATAATACTAGCTTCAAAAGTGACCAAAAGCACCAGCGTACGTTTTCAGCGAAATAAGTTTTCACACATCAGAGATTTGGTCTCTTCAAATCCGGTTAAAACTCCAAACGCGTGTTTGTTGATCTCCGGTTTGCGGTGCGATTGAATCCAACGCGGTCCGAAGGGGTCTTCATAAAAAGTTGATCCTCTTTTATAATTCCCATCTTCGAGATTTCAGCTAAGAAAAAGCTGTTTGTCTGGTGGAAAAACAGTGGGAGATTTCACAAGAACGCCCGCCTCTTCTTACACATTCATCCGTCACACTGATAAAGCTGTAGGTGTTTTGTTTGTTGAGGTAAAACCGAGGAAAGTGCAGGTATAAAAGTGCTGTTGAAAAGAGCAAGCGTTTGTTGGCTTGAGGAGAGCGAAACGCGAGGCTTTGGGTACGTGTGTGTCCTTTACGCACTGTGCGCAAGTCTCTCCCTCTCTCTCTCTCCTCATGTGTCTTTATGTTTAACTCTCTGATGTCACGACTGAATTCATCAGCTCTGGACATGAACGGGTTCATGTGGTTAAAATGCGCCTTTGGAGAGCTCAGAGATCTTCTAATTATGTAACTGGAGGGGGAAACTTAAGGGAAGTGTATGGTTTACCAATATCGTTTATCAAGTTTAATAAAAACACATGCAGACCTTATATGTCTTTGAGCGTTTCATTAAATTAATCCGTAACACTGTCGCTTGAATGTGATTTGACATTATATTTAGATCCTGGATAATTTAAAGAGGAATTGAGTTTAGTCAAGGACGCTGCTACACAGCGCTCATATTCAGAGCCAGTGCGCCAACCTGTGGAGAGCAGAAGCTACAACACGTGTTCCAGTTAGAGTGTTGGATGTATTGCTTCAGTAAATGTTTCTCACGAGTGAAAGCTCATTTATTTGATGACATAACATTTTTTTAAATAGAAAATAAATGCAATTAAATAACGTCGTTCGAGCACACACACAAATTTAAATACATCTGTGTGACATTACATGTGACAATATACAAATAATGCAATAAATAGAATACACATATAAACATACACAAACACACGTTTGTTTTTGTGAAAAGTCGGTACATTACATAGGCTTCCATTCATTTTATACAGATCAAATCGTATATTATATTGCCCTCACCCCACCCTACCCCTAAACCCAACCATCACAGGAGACAGTGTACAGCTTTACTCCCTGAAAAAACTCATCCTGTGTGATTTATAAGCTTTTTGAGAAGTGAGGACGTCACCAATGTCCTCATATTTCACCTGCTTTTTGTAATACCTGTCTCATACCCATGTCATTATACAAATTTGTGTCCTGATGTCACAAAAACACACACACACACACACACACACACAGAGTGCTCGGCATATACAAGTACACCCCCCACAAATCTACTGTATCTTTTAAATTCATATTTTTAATAGGAAGCTATACAATATTATGTGTGTGCATATACATTAGATAAGTCAGTACTGAAGCAAATTCTGGAGCTTATCTAACAAAATAACGTACAAAAACTAGTACACCCAAATTGATATGTTATAGCAGGGGTGCCCTAACTCGGTCCTGGAGGTCCGGTGTCCTGCAGAGTTTAGCCCCAAGTTCAACACACCTGCCAGGGAGTTTCTAGTTGTTATCTAGTGGTGTGCTAGTTGGAGCTTGATCAACTGGTTCAGGTGTGTCTAATTGGGGTTGGAGCTAAACTCTGCAGGACACCGGCCCTCCAGGACCAAGTTTGGACATCCCTGTGTTATAGAAAAATAATGAATACAAATTTAAAAAAAAAAAAAGAGGAAAAATCAAAAGAAGCAAAAAGATTTCAAAAAAATTGTTGTGGAAATTTTGTAGGTTGTAATTTTTTGCAATATTTTGCTTGAATTCAATTGTATCATCTTACAATTTCTGAATGTGTTTGGTGAACACATAAAATATTTTAAATCTGTTTAATAAATCAGTTTTGCTTAAATGCACCAAAATACACTGCCTGAGAAATGGATAAAAATATTCATTTTCAAAATGCGATATATATATATATATATATATATATATATATATATATATATATATATATATATATATATATATATATATATATACATACACAGTTAATATATATATATATATATATATATATATATATATATATATATATATATATATATATATACACACACACACACATTTAATATATATATATATATATATATATATATATATATATATATATATATATATATATATATATATATATATATAAAATATATATATATATGTAAAGGATTGTAATATTCTTTTTATCTGGGTGGAGTGCTAGTCCACTACGGAGCCCCAGCAAGAAGCGTGACAGGAGACAGATGATGATTATTTATGCTTTATCTCTTCAGAAAGTGACACTTTACATCCTCTTATTATTTCACAGTTCTCAAATTAACAGAGGTGGTAACAGGTGTGGTTTGATCTGAAATAAACAAATAAAATATCAAGATCTATCTGTATACAGTAACCAAATATTCATTTCAGCATACGTTTCAAATAGCGTGAATATAAATTATGACGCGATAGGCGCTAAATATAGACGCGGGAAACAGCCGCGCGTCATCCTTTTAACGTTCTATAAACTCCAATATGAACTAATAATATCAGCCGGCCGTGCCGCAGCTGTACCAGAACATGCGGAACAGGAATACTGTAACATGTTAATTAAAGGAACATAAAGCAACTTACAGTCATGCACGCACGTTTACCACTCATCGATATGAGGAGAGAATGAAAATGAAAGCAAACTAGACTGTTCCTGACAGACTGCGTCATTGTTCTGAACACGCCCATGTAGATCACGCACACATTACTAGGTCTGTTGACGCTCAATAAGGAATTTAGTACAGCCGCCCCCAGATTAGCATAGCTAATTTGCAGAAATATAAATTCCTTAATTAGTGTCCTTAGTGTCTGTATCTCCACTATCCGGGAGTGCGGGAAGCTGGACCAGCTTAGCCACAGGACGAAGATACAGGCGGTCCTTTATCCTGACCTTTGCCGACCTAATATGTCCATCTTCACTTGGTACCAGACTCTCAATCCTTCCAATGGGCCAGTGAGCCCGTGGCAACTGTGGATCTACCACCATCACTACAGCATCCTTGATTAAATCCGGAGTCTCACGTTGCCACTTATGACGAGATTGGAGGTTAGGTAGGTAATGCCGTGTAAAATAAGTCCAAAAATGCTCAACCAAACTCTGAGCATGGCGCCATCGTCGCTTAGATAGAGGCTCTGGCATGTATACTACCTGGGGTAGTGAAGCGTCCCGCCGCCCCATGAGCAGAAAGTTAGGGGTGACCGGATCCACATCTGCTACATCAGAGGACACATAGCCTAATGGCTTGCTATTCAGAATACCCTCTATCTCAATCAAGACAGTGAGCAGAACATCTTCTGGTAGGGACTGATTTCCTGCGACAACCTGTAGGGCCGTTTTTACTGATTTTATTTCGCGTTCCCATGCACCGCCATAATGCGGTGATGCAGGTGGATTCATCCTGAACACAATCTGCCGGTCTGCCAGCTGTTCTTGCAATTGGGGTTCCATTGCCTTAAAGGCCTCTCTCAGCTCTGTTTCCGCACCTCGGAAATTAGTCCCCTGGTCTGAGACAATCTCTGATGGGGTACCCCGTCTGGCTATAAAACGCCTTAGGGCGAGTAAGAATGCTTCTGTGTCTAGGCTGTTAAGGAGATCGAGGTGTATGCACCGTGTCGTTAAACATTTAAAGATCACACCCCATCGTTTCTCTGACCGACGGCCTACTTTGACGGTAAATGGCCCAAAGCAGTCGACCCCCGTCGAAAAGAATGGTGGCTGATAGAGCTGTAGCCGAGCTAAGGGTAAGTCAGCCATAATGGGCACAGTTGGTTTAGCCCTCCACATCTGGCATTGCACACACTCTCTCTGGTGCTTTTTCACCGCTTGTCTACCCTTTAAGATCCAATAGTTTCGACGGAGCTCTGCAAAAACTCGGTCTGGTCCTGGATGAAGCAGGCGTTCATCTACATCTTGGATGAATAGCTTGGTAATAGTATGTTGGGGATCTAATACTACCGGATGAATCTCTATTGGACTTGAGCCCTCCAACTTTCTGAGCCGTCCCCCAACTCGTATTAAATTGAGTGCCTGATCAAATGCTGGTGCAAGCGTGTTTAGACGACTTGAAGGGGATACTGGCCTCCCTTGGCGTAAAGCCTTGACTTCCAGTGGAAACGATTCAGCTTGGCATTGGCTTAGAATTAATGCTTCAGTGCTCTGATAATCTGGACCGGATATTTCTGAATCGAGAGCAGCCGCCCCATGAAGAGACTGATAAGTCGCCTTGACTAAGGCCTTCCAGGAGGTGAACTGGGTTGCATCAGGGATATGTGAATTCTGTTCATTAATAGTGAGACCACAGAATGCAGTCCTCCTAATCTCTGATGAGTCCTCTCGGTCTTCGAGAGAAGGTATAGCTGGCCATTGAGCTGATGGCCCCAATAAAAATTCTGGGCCCTGATTCCACCTGCTGGGGCTTGCCAGCTCAATCAGAGTCTTTCCCCGTGTGATGTCATCTGCCGGGTTACTTGCTGAGTCCACATATCTCCATGAATGCAAGTCAGTTAACTCTTGGATCTCGGCCACCCTAGTGCCGACAAAGACTTTATATCGGCATGATTCTGACTGAATCCATGTCAATACAGTAGTTGAATCAGTCCAGAGTGTAGTTGTCTCAATTGGAATGGTCAGCTCCTGTGTTAGAAGCTTTGCAAGTTGGGCCCCTGCCAAGGCTGCGCAAAGCTCTAACCTCGGGATTGACAGTTGTCGCTTGGGAGCCACTCTAGACCTAGCCATAATGAAAGAAGTATGGAGTTGGCCCCTTTGCTCAGTAAGCAGGTACGCTACTGCCCCATAGGCCACCTCGGCCGCATCACAGAATATGTGCAAGCTGCATCGGGATGTCTCCTTACTAAATTGTGATGGGAGGTAACAACGAGGAAACATTACCTTGGCCAAGTTAGGTAGTTCCTGTTCCCAAGTTTTCCATTTCTCAAGGAGATTTGTGGGAAGGTTTGGGTCATCCCAACTTCTTGGCTTAGCCCAGAGTTTCTGGATTAGAACTTTAGCCCTTGTGGTAAAGGGAGAAATGAACCCTAATGGGTCATATTGGGACGCCAAAACTCTGTATATGTGCCTCATTGTTGGGGAACACTCTGCAGATGGGCGGCGTTTGTAGCCCAGTTGATCCTCCTGACAGTGCCATATTAGACCTAGAGCTGGCTCCTGAGGGTCAGAAAGATTTTTCTGCAGCCACAACTCAATGCTTTCTGACTTTGCATTTGTTGGCAAATGTTCAACAACAGACGGGACATTACTGGCCCACTGCCGGATTTCAAACCCTCCTGAGTTAAGTACAGATCTCATCTTGTTGACCAACTGCCTGGCTTCCTCTGTTGTAGGAAGACTCTGTAGGCAGTTGTCGACGTAAAAGCACTGTTCTATCGACTGCCTCACTTCAACGTCACATGGCTGGTAGTCCCTGACGTGCTTCTGAAGTGCAAAAGTTGCACAACATGGACTGCAAGTTGTCCCGAAGGGCAAGACTTGCCATTGGTAGACATCAGGTTGCTCCTCCTTTCGCATGTTTCTCCAGATAAACCTCAGAAGAGGTCTGTCCTCAGGCAGAAGTCGTATTTGATGAAACATAGCGCGTATGTCACCGCTGACTGCGACCATGTGCTGTCGGAATCGAATAAGAACTCCTAGTAGTGACGCACCAAGGCAGGGCCCGGGTAGGAGCTGCTGGTTGAGTGAAAGCCCTCGATGAACAAAAGAACAGTTAAAAACTAACCTGTCCTTGCCGTTATGGTGAACAAGATGATGTGGAATGAACCACGATTCCTCATCTGTACTTAGAAACTCCGATGGAACTTTGACAACATATTCGGCATCCAGAAGCTTCTGAATTTCAGCCTCATAGACCTTGGCTTTCCTTGGATCCTTTCCTAAGCGTTTCTCTATGGCCCTGAGATTGTGTAGAACAGCATCCTTGGTAGCCTTTAGAGGAGGTGAATTTGGAGCCCGCAGAAGAGGTGTGGCATAACGCCATGCATTATTTACTTCCACTCGCTGTGTTCTGCTCTCCAATAGATCTATGGCAAGTTGGTCTTGTCGCGAACGCACTACCAGTTTCTCGTGTCGGTAAGGGAGAACGTCCAACTGCCACAGCTGTTCGACCTGTTGAAGGATGGGGTCTCGCACTGTTGAAAGGGAAGTGAGTAAGCACTGTTGAGGTGACACTTGGTGTGGAAGAAGACCATCTGGTCCTTGAAGTACCCAGCCAAGCTGCGTGTGTACTGCGGCTGGTCCACCATCTGGGCCCACTCTAATGGGTTCCTTTGCCGCAATTAAACCTGGATAATCAGAGCCAATTAAGAGTAGAGGTTGAATTTTATTAAATGATGGAATTGGAATGCCCCGCAAGTGACAATAGCTCTTCTGAAGTCTTTTGATTGGGTACGTCTGTTCGGTCAGATTCAGGAGAGATGCAGAAAATACACCACTGAGTCTATACCGTTCATTTGGTTTGGACTGGAATGAAACCTGAAATTGGACAGATTGGCCCTCCACATGAGTGACATCATGGCGAATAGTTCGCAGAGCCATAACCTCCTTCTTTCCTTGTAGTCCTAGTTGGTGGAGTGCTGCCGGGAGGATCATGCTGCGCTGTGCACCATCGTCAAGGATAGCATAGGTTTGTATAGACTTTTCACCTTTCCACAGCAGCAAGGGGGTGACCTTCAGGAAAACACGCCCCATAGAGCTAGGTGATGTTATGTAGATTGAGTGGTTCTTCAATGTTGTAACCAGCATGATGCTTGGACCCTGTTCTGCTATTCGATGGAGAACACTAAGATGCACCTCTCCACATTCCCCACAGGGTTTCTTCAGTGTGCACTCTGTACAGTTATGGCTGGTGCGTCCGCATTTCCAACATCTCTTCCCATTTCTAA